>CM054184.1:12720524-12870524 GCA_028829895.1 Sinotaia quadrata
TAAATTAAATTAAATCAGTTACAGTTTTGAACGGAACATCGTGGTTGTTTAATTATAAAATGTATTGTTTATTATGACCCCCTACTTTCAAGAAAACGTAAACATTAACAACTAAGTGGAATGGTGACATCAGATGAAATATACACTCACTCGTAAACACTGTCGGAATGTCAAATAGATGAAATACACTCGTAAATACTGTCGCAATGTCAAACAAATGAAATACACTCACTCGTAAACACCTGTCGCAATGTCAAACAAATGAAATACACTCACTCGTAAACACTGTCGTAATGTCAAACAGATGAAAATACACTCACTCGTAAACACTGTCGCAATGTCAAACAGATGAAAATACACTCACTCGTAAATATTGTCGCAATGTCACACAGATGAAATACACTCACTTCGTAAACAGTCAGAATGTCAACAGATGCCATTGTTAATAATGAATGGTGCGCCCCTTGCCTATCCAAAAGCTTGTACAATGTAGAAGTAACGATATAGAATAAATTACTTTTTTCTATATTTTTCAAGAAAGACGATAAAACCATAACACAACCACGATAATAAGACGCGGGCAGTTGTTGTTCTGCGCCATGCACGCTCTAATAATTAATAACTATTGGATGTTGTATTGCTTTCCACAGGTCTTCAAACGCCTCTTGTTAAAAGTTTGAAGGTCGCCTTATGTACATCACGTGATCAAACTAATTCACGTTCAGATATTTATATGTACGTGTGTATATCGGTCTTCGAGTGATAATGATTTGTACACATTAGCTTACACCTAAGGCAGGCAGCTCACCTCAGTTGATAACATATTGAATGAAATATCATTAACCTATTACCATAATGTGATCCTGCTCACATGTAATAAAGTTCACATTTCATTTCAGGTATTCAATGCTGGAGACATAAAAAATCTTCCATCAACCCTGCAAAATATTGCCAGCTCAATATGCGAAAACGGTAGGTAAAAGTTAAAGTAGTAATACTTGTTGTAGTAGCTGTAGTAATCGTAAAATGAATAGTAGTAAAACTATAGTAATACTAGCAATAGTATGATTATTAGCAGTAAAAGTAATAGCAATAAGATTATTAACATAATCATAGTCGTAGTAATGGAAATAATACTCAAAGCAGCATTCCTCTAAAGTGCCCACATCCTCCGTAAAACGTCGGATCTCCCAGAATCTTGGTAAGATTCCGAGACCTTGTTTCATAACCGACAGTCAACAGAAGTCGTGGAAAAAGGCTGATAATAATAATAATAATAATGTTGTTGTTGATGATGACAATAATGTTGTTATGGGGTGGGTGGGGTGATGAAAGTATTCTTGATAAACTAAAGATATTTTAACTGCTTCACCAGAGCAAAATTATACTCCTTCCCCGATTCCTCCCCACAAAAATAAATTAGAAATTTAGATCCGTATTACCCGTTACTGATGACGTTTTACCCATTACTGATTATAGCCTATTTATATCTGTAGGTCGATGCCGCTTCCTGAATGGGCTAAGTTTGCTACTTCATGAAAGTAAATTCTTACAAAATATACTTACAGATTATTTGTCGATTTGTTTAATAATTTATTTTGTTCCCTTCGCGCTATTTCGTTATGTGCGCATGCGTGTACGAATGAGAGATTTCTTTTACAACTAAAAGCACATACCGCATATTTTTTTTTTTGTCTGATTCGTTTTATTGTCTCCCTGTTCTGTTGCATTGTTACAGACATAACAAAGACAGTACCAACAACATCCTCAATGCCAACAACAACGAGCACAACGACAGTGCCAACAACAAGAATTGAATCAACAACGAGCACAACGACAGTGCCAACAACAAGAATTGAATCAACAACGAGCACAACGACTGTGCCAACAACAAGAATTGAATCAACAACGAGCACAACGACAATGCCAACAACAACGAGCACAACGACAGTGCCAACAACAACAATTGAATCAACAACGAGCACAACCGCGACAACGTTTACCACGACCCAGCGAGCAGAGGGTACGTAATCCGTCGCACACTTACACCCACGTCTAAACCTACACTCATACATCTTTAGGCCGGCAACAGTCAACATTACGTGTTATTAAGGGTTTCTAGCCACGGTACACAGTTTGAAAACACTGACCAAGTAAAGAATTCATCGTTTGGTTTATTAGGGGTTTCTAGCCACGGTTACACAGTTTGAAAACACTGACCAAGTAAAGAATTCATCCTGTATGCGTACTTAAGTTAAAAGTGATGATGGACTAAAATGAGAAGTAATTCATTAGGTATGTGTACCTAATTTAAATATGATGATAGATTAAAGTGAGAAGTAATTCATTAGGTATGTGTACCTAATTTAAATGTGATGATAAAGTGAGAAGTAATTCATTAGGTATGTGTAGCTAATTTAAATGTGATAATGGAATAAAATGAGGTGTAATTCATCCTATACATATGTACATTTACTTAAGATAAATGTGACAATAAACCAAATACTGTCACCAACAACAGCACCACCATCACTACCACCACCATCAAGTTTAGTTTAATATTATTTTCATGATATTTCCATCACCACTTACATTTTGAGTACATTGTCCTGAGTATATATATATTTTGTGATTGTTTGTTGTTATTTTAAAGTATAATTTGTATAATAACTATGTAAAAAATAATAATAATATCACTTTATTGCAATTTGTACGAAATTTTTATGTGAGATAATTAGTAAAAAAAAAAATTCTAATTCACAGCCATTCTAAAGATTGTATACCAGACATGAAAATAGATTATTTTTTTATTGCTATTATTACCACTACGAGTATATTACGTCATCATGATCATTGTCATCCTTCTCATACTCATTATTATTGTGACTTATTATTATTTTGTTGCTAGTCGTCACTATATGTCATCTAATATTAAGAACGTCAGAGCAGAGAGTAACACATTTAAACTGAAGAAAGACTTCGGTTTGTTGCTGTTAACTGTTAGAAAGAAAGGCTAAAATAAGTGATTACAAAGGCGTATTATTATTATTATTATTATTATTATTATTCGTGTTATTCGTGCAGTGTGCAGCTTGCTAGTACTCAACAGTGGCCTGACGATATTACCTGCCCCTGACACGTGCGCCCAGTTTCTGCAGTGTCTGCCTGACCTGACTTATGAGGTCAAGGACTGTGGGCCAGGGACATTGTTCAATGACGTTCACAGAACCTGTGGCTATCTCAGCGAGTACTCATGCCCAGCATGTACGTATGTACTAGCAAAATAGCAACAACAGTAGCACACACACATACAAAAAGAGCAGAAATGAATAATTTCGTGAATATAATTAAGTTGTTACGAAAAAATAGGATTGTGATTAAAGTAGATAGTCATATGATTATGGAAATTGTACGTCGTGTCTTTCAGCCCCAGAGGGGTTCAACGAGATAGGATTGTGACTAAACTGGACAGTCGTTTCATATCCAGCGTCGATAAGAGCGACTACATTATTAGACTGAACTTTGTTGTAGTCTATAAGTAGGCCTAAATGGTGTACCTATATGTGATGGGTGGTATAAATGATTAGCTATCCAACCTCTAATCTAATTCCACCCGTACATGTCTTCGTAATTTTTGCAGACGAAAAAAATTCGGTCAGACTTTAGAGACATTAACCATTAATTAATGTATTCGATCTTGTACAACACAAGAACACACACACACACACACACACACACACACACACACACGCACATGCACGCACACACATGCATACAAAGAAAATAAAAATAACGTCCGTAACAAGTAAAACATAAAAATGTAAACTTTAAGAAATACTCAAGACAAATTCTAAGCCTTCTAGTGACACTGTGTTCACGAAAGGGGGACAATGCCGACCTAACCAAGTCCAGAGTTTCCCCGCTTTGTGCTGCTCCCAGTTCTACAGCTGCAACGACGGCAGCGTGTCTCTGGAAAACTGTCCCGTCGGCACGGTGTGGCGCGACAACACCAGTGGCTGCACATCCATCACATCCTTCGACAACGACTGCATCAGTTCCACTTACTGCCCTACCGGAAATGGAGGACTGAATTTGGAAAGTCAGTATTACAGATATGCTTACACGACTGGTGTGCGTGAACGTGTGTGTGCGTTTGTTGAAGTGTGCACGCATGGATAGTGTGTTCATGTCTGTGTGCATGTGATTGTGTGGAGATGGGGGTGGGTGTTTTATGATGGAGACGTCTTTGCTATTTTCTTTTATTTATTTGTGTGTGCGCATTAATGAGAGATAATTTTCAACTGGTTATGTGTGTGTACGTGTAAGAGATTGATCGATAGACATACGATCGGACAGGCATGCCGATACAAAGACAGAGACGAGCAAAAGGAGATGAACACACGCGCAGACACTTTTTCTTTCTCTCTCTTTCTCTCTCTCTCTCTCTCTCTCTCTCACACACACACACACACACACACACACACACACACACACACACACACACACGCATACACAGTATAAAAGGATAGAAAAATTAAACATCACGCACTTCCAGAACATACGATATCTCCTTAGACCATTCACACCCGGGGGGGGGGGGGTTGAAGTTAGAATTAGACGGTAGCCCTGTATTGAACACAACAACGACAAAAACGTAGCCAGTCATTAATAAGTAATGATGCCGGTGGGAGCGGTGATAAAGTTTGACAAGAGTTTTGTGATTTGGGAGCAGGCTGCGAGGCATCAGGCTTTTCTCCGGAACCGAGTAACATCTGTTCCTTCCGACGCCTCGTCGCACCTGGGAATTATGTGACGCAGGCGTGTGCGCCTGGTAGCTCATGGGATCAAACAAGCTGTACCTGTGTCAGCAATCCTAGGTGCTTACCTGAAGTGGTTACCTCTCCTCCAGGTATTTTGGTTATTTTAGAATGTGTGTGCTATTTATGCGATTCTATGATTTAGACTTTCTTGAGAATAAGAAAATTGAGAGAGTGTGTAAGGGTGTGTTTGTATGTGTGTGTGTATTCAACTGTACTTTTTAAAAAATCGTTGACTGTTAAAAATTTTAGTTTGCGAAACCAGCTCACATTGAAATAACTCACTCACTCACTCACTCACTCACTCACGCTCTGAATAAATCAAACAGTAATTCAATTTACTATTTGTCCAGTTAAAATATTTTGTTGTTCGTTTAATCTTTTTTTTTTTAATTAAAGCATTCAAACAAAAATAGATAATAGTAAAAAGAAAATGTTTGATTGTGTGCTTCTATTATTGTTTCTCTCTCTTTCTCTCTCTCTCCCTTTCTCTCTCTCTCTCTCTCTCTCTCTCTCTCTCTCTCTCTCTCTCTCTCTCACGCATACGTGACACTCCCTCTCTCGTTTTCTATTTAAAAAACGCCTAAATGTGTGCATTTAATGTTACTGGACAGTTTATTAAAACCATTTTTTAAAAAAAAAACAATTTTTCACTGTAGGATCCGCTTGTACTGCACAGGTCCACATCAACTTTAATGGTAAGTAACCCGTTACTAACTTTATATTAAGTAATTTATTAATTAGTTTCATTAACTGTTTTCTTTAGTCAATATTAATCTGAACTGTCATTCCTCTCAGTCATAAAAACTCCATCGATTCAAACATTCGTCTCTCTTGTTCTCTTTTTTAACCAGTGTACCTGTCGATTCGCTGTTGTAACAGAAGTAAATTTATTTGACTGAAATTTGAGTAGGGGTAAAAATTAAGACACCATTGTATTATTTCATTAACCACTTGGACTGGAAACGATCTGACTTTCGGCATGTGAATATCAATATGTGTAGACTGAAGTACGAGAGAAGAAATAATTAATTATCTGTAATAAATGGTTAGATGGACGGGATTTTCGCTAAGGCACACAGTGAAGGTTGCAGATCTCTTTCTTTCAGTGATAATTACCTGGTAGTGTAAACATCTTGTCTTCCCGTTGGCGCACACACACACACACACACACACTCTCTCTCTCTCACTCTAATAGGCCTACAATAAGGCACGCATGAACGCAACTGAGCTGTTATTTAGCAAGTGTTGTTCTCCATAGATTTATATTATTAAACTATATACGAAAACACATTAAACAGTATAAAAGTTCTTCAAACAATGAAAGGAAAAAGGCACACTAATACCGTCAGTATTTTCTTTCTTTTTTTTTTTCTTTCTTCTTCTTGTTGCCATTTGCTTCTGTCGTGAATGAGCTGTGGCATATTGAAAATTAGTGAAAGCAGCCTTCACTGAAAAATTTTCCACTCAGATAAATCATTTCCACCCCTCTGTAGGCTGTTCAATGCAAAAGTAAAACAATCATAATTATTTCTCAGTAAGTCGCCTATTTATGTATGACCAGGTGGCGTGAGGGCCATTAGTGACGTCAGTGGCCAAGTCCTACCAATGTGGATTGACTCCAAAGTTGCTTCAAATCTCAGGAACACTGCTGTTGTCTTCGACGGTCAGTCGGGCAGCGACCGAAATCTAGTCTACATTCCATTTTTTAACAACCGAGATTTCCCTGAAGGTGTGGCTTTCCAGGTGACCTTTAAACTGAGAAATCCCACGAATGGCATTCCTTATGACATACTTGTGAACGATTACTTAGGACTGGTAAGTACGATCATTTTGATTGGACCTGACTAAAATAATCCTGATCTATTTTAAATTGTTCGATTTATTTTACTTTTGTTAGATGTATACATACGTCTTCACTTATTTCTTTGATTGTGTCTTTCGGTCTTTGGATATTTCTTTGTTTATTCGTTTGTTTGTTTGTTTTATTTATTTGTTTTATTGTATCTTCATTCCGTTGGATATTTCTTTGTTTATTCGTTTGTTTGTTTGTTTTATTTATTTGTTTTATTGTGTCTTCATTCCGTTGGATATTTCTTTGTTTATTCGTTTGCTTGTTTCATTTATTTTTTTACTTAATTATGTGTTTGTTTGCTTTTCATTCTTTGTTTGTTTGTGTTTGTTTATGCTTGTTCTTTTGTTTTTTATTTGTCTTCTATTTTTCTTACTTATTCTTTGATTTTCTTTCTTTCCGCCATTTCTTTCTCCGTTTTGCCTTCCTTATTTCTAGACTTGTTTGTTTTTCCATTCATTTCTTTTCTTTACTCGCCTGTGATTTCTTTCATTCCTTCTCTTTCTCTGACAAGGTATGATCAGTAGCTTCATTCTGTAGTTCTGTCTGTCTTTCTTCTCTTGGAAATATCTGAAGCCAGGCTTTATATTTTAGTTTGATGATAACGGCGCTCTTGGGAATATCTGAAACCAGGCTTTATATTTTAGTTTGATGATAACGGCACTCTTGGACATATCGCAAGCGTCCCTTACCCTGGTTTCAGTCCTTCATCATTTTCTGCCTGTTTTTGTTTACGTATTTATGTACATATTTAACACAGACAAGAAAAGTATATGTCATAATTTCATGTCACGTGACCCTTGTTTGTATCAGTGCTCTAAGCCGAGCGTCTACTTGACAGCTGTCGCCAACGGCAACCAAGTCACGATTAACTTCCGCATCATTTCCAAGACAGAAAAGGAAGTCACTGTCAGTGCCACTGTCAGCGGAGCCAGTCAGGTAATGAGACTATGTCGACGTCACTGATAGATATTCTTCTAGAGCTGATATATTCAGTCTGTAACTGTACGTTTAAATCGGGGTCGCGAAGTTAAAAAAAAAAATTAAAAAATTATTTGTTAATGTAAAGAACTGGCGTTGCCATTGAATTTCTCCAGTCTTCTATTGATATTACTAGATATCACCATTTTGTCGAGCTTAATGTGATATTACTAGATATCACCATTTTGTCGAGCTTAATGTGATATTACTAGATATCACCATTTTGTCGAGCTTAATGTGATATTACTAGATATCACCATTTTGTCGAGCTTAATGTGATATTACTAGATATCACCAT
Organism: Sinotaia quadrata; assembly: GCA_028829895.1. NCBI lineage: Eukaryota > Metazoa > Mollusca > Gastropoda > Architaenioglossa > Viviparidae > Sinotaia > Sinotaia quadrata. The sequence continues at coordinate 12,728,473 of CM054184.1, forward strand.
TTTGTCGAGCTTAATGTGATATTACATGATATCATTTTGTTGAGCTTAATGTGATATTACTAGATATCATCATTTTGTTGAGCTTAATGCGATATTACTAGATATCACCATTTTGTCGAGCTTAATGTGATATTACTAGATATCCCTTTTTGTTGAGCTTAATGTGATCATTTTTGGCAAAAGCAATAAAAAAAACTGCACGGTTATCTGAGGCTATTAAGAAAAGAGTTATGTCCACTTACATATATAAAAAAAAAAAAAAAAAACCACGAGTCGAGAGATTCTCGCGTGATATATACCCTGAACTTATATGCATGCACGCGCACACACACACTATTGGACAAATTAACTAGTATACGCAAGAGTTATTGTTCATTATTATATAACGAACCGTCTTCTCATTTGTAATGTATTCAGTAAGTGCTATTAATTGTTTTAGTATTATTTTTTAAATCTGTTTCCAAATTATTCTTCTGAATGCTCATTATTAGCGAAATTAAATAGTATACACAAGAATATTGCTAAGCAACATAAATTGATTGATCTTCTGATTTGTAGTAGTAATCAATAAGTGTTATTGTTTGTTAGTTTTATAAGTATTATTTTGAATTTGTTTATTTTCTTAATAATTATTTGAAAATTTTTACGAATGTTTATGGTATGCCAGGCGAAGTTGTCACTTTTTTCCTAGAATCTAGATCTAGAATTCTAGATCTATAAACTATTAATTTTATTTGGAAATATTGAACCCCAACAGGTCAGACGCATTGTGACGTAATTATTTGCCGCGGACTACACACAGCTCCTTTCTTATTTCGCACATCTTGCTGACCATACTATAGCCAACAGTTTTATTTAACATTCCAATGATGACTTTTCTCTAACTTTTCGCTAACAGACAGACGCTTGGCTGCGAGTTACCGGTATCGTGCAGAGGCCTATTGTCACGGGCAAAATTGATGTCATTTCCTCTTCCGGTATCTCGCTAGCTCCATCACAGAGAATGACCACCGCTAACATCGACTGTGAGTTATTTATGTTTTCTTGGGGTGGGGTGTTGGGGGTGGGAAGTACGGTAATTACATGGCGATTGTTGTAAATAGACTTAAATATTTTTTGCTTCACTTCTGCACGGTAAATCTGTTACAGATTATTTTATAATTTTATCTAAAATGTCAAAACTATCAACAACCAAATATCCCAATGTGGCCTAGGCCTAGCTATGCACTGGCCGACACTGAGCACCCAAATCTTCTACGACGAGTGGACTTAGGCTTTTTTCTTTCAGGAATTAAAATTTATGAAATGTTCTTAATCCAGCGGGCATGCCTGTACAGTTCATAGTAAACGGCATGTTTACGGTGCTAAGAGCAAGACGATAAATCATCAAGAGGAAGTTTATTTATGTATTTAAATTAATAAAGACCTGTTCAGTGCTGATATAACAAGACAATGAAGTTACCAAGAGGACGGTTATGTCTATACATTTCAGATTAATAAAGACCGATTTCCAGAGCTGCCTGCAAGAAAAAGGTATTACGGAGACAATATAAAACCCTCTCAGAGAAGAGTGTTGAAACTCCCACATATTTTAAGGCGGAAGTTGCGAGTTATGAGTTTAAGACAAAAATAACAATTAATTGGTATTCGCATTCAGTTCAGAATGTCACAGTGCCCCATAGCTGTCACGCTAAAATATGTTGTTGACAGTTCACGAATCACAGCTCTATTTGTCTGAGTTTCAACCAGTAGTTACACTTGGTTAGTTCTAGAACTTGGATTACACGTTAAATCTGTTCAGTATAACAAGCTAGTTATGTGCAAGAAAACATTTCGATAGTTTTATCTGGTTCATTAATATGCTGATTTTGTATTTTTTCCCCTTCCAGCTGGCATCAAGACAATTGGGTGTGGCTTGGCAATTGGTCAAGGATCTGGCAATGTTTTCACAGGTGAAGTTGAGGATGTGAGTAGATTTTTATTATTTTTTTCTTTTTTTTGTAGGCGAACATTGTTATCGTTCCTTAAATTAGGAACTGAGTTCATTGACCTCACTTATTTGTTAATATTATTTTTGATCAACTACCAGGATTTTTCCTGCTCCCCCATCCTCCCTCCCTCTCGTTATGTATTTATACTATTTCATATTAGCTTTTTTTTTCTTCTGTATCTTTGTTTATAAAATAATTTTACTGTAATGAAACCACTTACTAGAACAAGCGATTTATTTGGCGATATGGTTCTTTATTTCAGTATAGCATTTTTTCTCAGTGAATATAATTTATTTTTCAATTTATTTATTTAATTTTACTTTTTTCTTTGTTGTTATGTGTATGAAAGGTGGTAATAATTTGAAGAAAAAAAACTGGTTTAATGTAGTTCTTCATTAGCTGGTGTCACAGTTAATTTAGTATGGTTTAGGGCTGGTTTTAATGTAGTGTATTCGTTAGCTGGTATCACAGCTGATTTAGATTGGTTTGAAATGGTTTTAATGTAGTGTATTCAAAAGCTGGTGTCACAATTAACTTAGAGTTAACTTAGTATTGTTTAGGGCTGGTTTTAATGTAGTGCATTCATTACTTGGTATCACAGCTGATTTAGATTGGTTTGAGAGTTTCTGGTGGAAACAAAGAAGGCTGCTTCTTTCCGTAAAATATAATCAGGGAACAAACGCTAAGTTTCCAGTTTATCTCTAACTCCATTCCTTTTTACTTTCAAATCTCACCTTACAGTTTCCTGCTACAGTGTTTATTAGCCCGATACATGTACACAACATAATAAATACAACATAATAGTTTATCAACAGGATCACTAGAAACAATATAAAGTATTTAGCATACTACAAACAAGCATTGTAGTTCACAATTAGTAGGGATAATAGTCTACTCACATTATACATCTCTACATAAAATGCAAATATAACACATCAATAGCAAAATGCATGAAATATTTCTAAGTCCATTCTCCTTCCACAATCAGTCATTTAAATCACCATTAAGCTAACGTCCATCTTTCATGACCAGACTTCTCGCCACACCAAATTCAAATGGCTAGACAATAGAATTCTATACAGCAGGTAAACGTTTGATCTCAGCCTATTGCTTGTCTCATTCTTGTAAATCTTAACTACTGGATAATAAAACTACTCATCCACCTAAAACTGGTTTAGATTACATCATCAAGTCTAGCACATTCTTTACCAGAGTTGTTTACTTCCAAGTTTGACACTTCAAAATGTCAGCACAAACAGTTCCCAAGGTCGGATCACTTTGACATTTAACAATTTATATAACAATTAAGTTTAGAAATAGGATAGGCAAATTTACTCTGCCACGGTTTGGGACTGGTTTTAGTGTGGGTTATTCATTAGCTGGTGTCACATAGATAGTTTTGAGATTGTTTTAACGTGCCTATTTGTTGGCTATTTTCACAGCTAAACTGGGTAATACGTACCTTATGCTAAGTAACAATTCACTCTGATTTCGTTGTATGACGTTGCAGTTTGACGTTGCGGCATAAGTGATGACCTAGGACTGTCACATGTTCGTATGACGCGCTTTGATCTTCGACATTTATAACTGCTTTGTTACTTAGTCAATAAATGTCGAGAACTTTCATGCATGAGTAGATTTGTGTTCTCAATTTTGATGTTTCCAGACACCGTTTAGCCAGATCTGTATAATTCTTCTTCTGTTTTCCTCTAGTTGAAAATCTTCGAATGCACCAATGTGTTATCTCTCCAAGACTAAGATACGGTGTTTCCTCCACATCTCTTGACAAGCACAGCATATCATCATTTTCCAGTTCGTCATATTTTGAAAATGGTTGAAAATGATAAGCTGAAAATAAAATCACTAACATAAAAAGCTTTGGCATAATTTATATATATTATTTTATTTTTAATTTTGCAATAAAGTTGTTACAGAAAACTAGTCTTTTGTGCAACTTCTTTGAAATGAGTATGCACTGCTGAATGGTTAAGTTAGCGTCATCACGTGTTGTCGTCAGAAAACTGGCTTTCAATGTTCACGACATGCTGCATGAATGATCGTGTTTGAATGATTGTGACATTGTGTGACATACTGTTTGAATGATCGTGACATACTGTTTGAATGGTCGTGACGAACTCTTTGAATGATCGTGACATACTGTTTGAATAGTCGTGAGACGAACTCTTTGAATGATCGTGACATACTGTTTGAATGGTCGTGATGAACTCTTTGAATGATCGTGACATACTGTTTGAATGGTCGTGACGCGCTGAGTTCTACTCAGCATTTGGCAGTGGGTTGTTCGGTTGTTCGGTTGTCCGAACTACTACCGGATGAACTTTCGCTGTCATCAACACGAATTGGATAAATGTGTTGTTTCAGCACTCCCTAGAGCCACAATGAAAGGGTTAAACTAAAGAACTTCCTTCTGTCTGCATTCCTCTCCGTTTGTAAAGAACGCAGCCACACAAGTGGCACACAGCTTACACAGTTTCTGAAAAAAAAGACTAGGTGCAAACACACTGTAAGCAACCCACGACATGCGTACACAGCAATTGTAAGCAACCCAAGGCACGTGCGATCTGCGAACTGCCGCAGAGGAGCTAACTCTGAACAGACTTAGTCCACGACAGCAACAATATGTCTCTCTCAGAAGGAGTTGTAAGCTGACCATAAGCACTCGTGACCCTAATCTGAATACTATTCCGTACTAATTGCAGGAAAGTTAGCGAGAGGGCGGTTGGTGGTTGGGGGTGGGGGGAGGGAGAGGGGAGCTGACTGAAAGTGGAAAGTGAATAGTTGTTAAATTAATGAGTAAAAAGATGGGTGTAGTAATGTAAAAACACAGATATGTATAATAACATAAAGGTGACTTCACAAAGGAAAACATAAAGGTAATTTCACAACAATATCAAAATAACAAATATAACGAAGATAGATGGAAGGAATAAATAGACAAAGTCAATAGAACATGATGATAGGCGAAGTATGATAAAGGTAACATCACTATAAAATCAAAGTTTGCAGTGTCACATAAAGGTACATAACTTCAAAGCTAAGACAAACAGCAAAGATTGGTGTAGTATGATTAAAGGTCACTTTACAACAAAAAACAACAAAGAACACAAATAAAGGTATTAAAACAGGAAATGTCACCTCACAACAAAGTCAAAGTAAGTAAGGAAACAAAAATGGTTAATTTTTTTTAAAGGTATCTTTACAAAAGAGTCACATTAGAAAGAGCACAATATGAAAGCTACGGGTGCATAAAGGTCTCTTTAATAAAGTCAATACAAGATAAAATATACGCACAAAGGTCGCTTTTTCACTCTAGTTGTAGTAATAAAGGTCTTCATGATTACTGACGTTACTATTATACAGAGTTACAACAACAACAAAATAGCAAAGAACTAAAGATGCCCTTAATACGACCTCACAAATTTTCACAGGCAGACCTTAGCTCAATATTCTTAAAAAAAAATAAATACTTTAAAAAAATTATTGAGTTTTTTGTTTGTTTTCATTCTACAATAGTTATCCTCCCTTCCTCAATGATTCCATCATCATGTGGGGCTTTGACCCTTGACTTAATTTTTTTTTACGCTTAAGGTCATTTTACGCAGGCGAGTTCTCTCGCGGCTTCTGTCTATCATCAGCTTTTTTAGTCTCAACTTCACGTTTTACCGTCGCGTTACTTGACGTGAGCTAAGCCACTGTGACGACCAGAAACGCGCACGGCTTCAGGTGGGAACGGCCAAAGCGAGTTCTCTAGTTTCTAGTTAACAAGAGGAGGACGATATAATACATTTCATAATTTATGATCATAGATTTAACTGACAACGCCGGGGGGAAAATAACCATAATCAATTTGTACATTTTCTTTCGGCTGATCACCCAACCCCGCCTCTTTTCTGGTCAGCTTTCCAAGAAAGTTTACTTCAGTGTCTTTTAAACCTTATTATCATTTCAAACTCAACACCGATCCAGGGTCAGAGTTTCATAGGACTTAATTTATCGCGGTCACGTCATCTGCACAGTAAGTTTTAAAAAAAATATTTTTCTTGTGTAATATTCACGCACTTGTTGAGGATTACTGAAACAGGTATATATATTCATTCATATACTTAGAATGTGTAGTGTATGTTCGTATCAGTGTACACGGGGCCGTCTTTAGACATACACACGTGGGGTCCCGCTAAACTTAGGGGCTCCAGGAAATGCAATTTTATGATTTTCTGAAAGTTTTCTTCGTTTATTTCAATAACATTATCTCAATTTGTTCTTTCTTGTATTAACAGTTCGTCATTGCTGCACAATGCTCTATTTCTTAGTTCAGCACGTTTACAGTTTTTTCAGTTGAAACAATGCTGTATTGGGCCCCATAAAGATGCACAGAACCCCACAAGTCCTAACGAGGCCCTGAGTATGTGGAAAGAGTTGTGATATGGTATATATAAATGTCTTACTGGACAGGATAGTTTCCATTTTAAAAGCTCTCAACTGAAGTTAAGTTCTAAAAATCTTACGAAACAAAATGCTCTCTCTCTCTTTGTATCTCTGTGTATCTTCCTCTTTTCTCTCTCTCTCTCTTTGTATCTCTGTGTATCTTCCTCTTTTCTCTCTCTCTCTTTGTATCTCCGTGTATCTTCCTCTCTGTCTCTCTCTCTCTTTGTATCTTGGTGTATCTTCATCTCTGTCTCTCTCTCTCTTTGTATCTTGGTGTATCTTCCTCTCTGTCTCTCTCTCTCTCTTTGTGTCTCGGTGTATCTTCCTCTCTCTCTCTCTCTGTATCTCTGTGTGTCTTCATCTCTGTCTTTCTCTCTTTTCCCTACTGTGGTAATGATGCATGACTAGTAAATAATTAGCGAAATTTATTGCGCCCTTACAAAAACAGCTTGACATATATTTTGTAGCGAAATTTATCTGCGCAAACATCAAGAAAAACCCGGCAATGTTGCGGTTAAAACTGCGACCTCTAGCGAGATAGTTTCACTGCAGATGGCTTACCAACTTGAATCTGTTAATTTTGTAAATTATAGTACTTAGCTACCAGTATACATAATCGCTGGTAAATATATATGTTTTACGAAACACAATAGTATATCAATGAGCCTATGCTTATTTTGTTAGATTTTGATGATTCACCTACGAAAATACTCAGGCAAGTCTGGCACCTCCAAGGGCATCTTGTACCCAAAAGGGGGAGGGGGATACGTGCACCCTCGGTTAAGAATCAATATCCAGTATGTCCTTATTTGCTTGCATCTTTATTTTTCTTCACGGCGTTTTTAACTTTAGAACGACCAATCAACTTGTCTGCTTGTTTCCTTTCTCTTTCCTTGTTCCTTCCTCATTCATCTGTAAGAGTTATCTCTTCTCTGGCTATAGATGGCAACGTTCACTGCAGTTATTACCATTGTCTTTGGATTAATGATAACGCACTCCGGGGCACTGTCTGTCCCTGGGACTGGACACCCGGCGATCGAAAACACACTCCAGCATGGTCTGAGCATCGTTGAAAATGGAACCCAGCGAATTCTGGACACAATCGGGGACAAGTTGAAAACGGGCGTGGTGACTATCAGGGACGGTGCTAAACAGATTGGAGATACTGTAAGTAATGGAAAAACAGTGAAAGAAAGAAAAAAAAAGAAACAATTAAAAAGAAATTATTACTATTGTTCAAGGGGCCTATTGAGAAAAGAAAAATGATGTGAAAGAAAGAATTTAATGTATCTGCTTGCAATCTGAATAAAGTTCAGTTTAAAATAATAAATTCAGGTGATTACGAGGTACGACTTAGTGCTATTTGCAATGTTATTAGTTCTGAAGCTTGTCAAAATTAAAGTTTATCGATCGGCACATAAAGATATAATTCATGTATAGATTGAATGTCTGTAGTTATCCCCAAAGTCTTAGAATTCTTATATATATATATATACAGTCTTAACAGCCAATATTCGCGCTGTGTGTGTGTGTGTGTGTGTGTGTGTGTGTGTATGTGTGTGTGTGAGTGTGTGTGTGTGCGCGTGTGTGTGTGCGTGCGTGTGTGTGCGTGTGCGCGCGCGCGCGCGTGTGTGTGTGCTTGTGTATATTTACATTTTACTTTTTTAAACACATATGAGTAGAAGATGAATGATTTTCAGAAGAGAAAACTTTTCTACTGTTATGTTCAGTGATTCTGGGGCTTCAATATCAGTCAATTTTGCATGTATTATTATATTTTTTATTCTTTTGTTCACAATTTAAACATTTTAAGAATATCTACTGTCTAAGCAAAAGATACTTTTGTTCTTTATACACTGGGTGTTATGTTATAGTAGAAGATTCTTACTTCGCTAAGGGAAATAACTTGTTTCGTTAGAGAATCTTTATTTTGTAAGTAGAACATCTCTAAAAATAGCAATCTTCACATACGTAAGAGTAAGATAACGTCTGTTGTGTTACAGTGTGTCTTCGTTACATGAGAAACTTTATTTCCATACATTTAAAAGAAAATTAAAAGTCATCTACTTATGTAGAAGAACATGATTTTATTTATTTTTAAACATTTATTTTTAAAACAACAAACAAAACAGATCGCCATCCTTTCGTAAGATCAGATTTGCTTTGTTAGTAGAATAGATTAGTAGTACTATTTTATTATCTGAGCATCCTTCATGCTGAAAGTACGGCCTTGCCAGATTCTCTTGGAAGACAAGTGTCGTTTTCCTAGTAACTTATCTTTGTAACTGAATCAGCGTTTGATTGTTTTTCTACTATCTTTTTTTGTAAGTAGATCAGCGTTTGGTTATTTTTCCAGTAACTTATCTTCGTAACTGAATCAGCGTTTGGTTATTTTTCTAGTAACTTATCTTCGTAACTGAATCAGCGTTTGGTTATTTTTCTAGTAACTTATCTTCGTAACTGAATCAGCGTTTGGTTATTTTTCTAGTAACTTATCTTCGTAACTGAATCAGCGTTTGGTTATTTTTCTAGTAACTTTTCTTTGTAAGTAGATTAGCGTCAGGTTGTTTGTAGGTAGATCAGCTTTGATTGTTTTTCTAGTATCTTTGCAAGAGGATTTGCGTTTGGTTGTTTGTAGGTAGATCAGCAATTGGTTGCTTTTCTAGAAACTTATCTTTGTTGGTCGTTTTTACTTAAATTGCCTGTAACCAAAGTAATGAAAGGTATAAAAGAAAAAACTCCCGAAAAAACAACAACACATTTTTACTAACTTAATGTAATCGCAAAGACCACAGGGGAAAAAATATAAATGATGTTGGATTTAGTCAACAAAATTTAGTCAACACAAAATAAGATTCATATACTTATATGCTCATCAAAAGTTCAGTAAAGACTAACCCAAATGAAAACAATTTAAAAGAAAAACACAGACATCAAACCGTTAAAGGAAAAGAGTTGTCTTCCCAAATAGGACCTTGATTATCTGAAGTGAAGTGACGTAGTCTGTCAAGAGGATGTCACACCGCAGCTTTCAGTGAAGCGCGTGTCATCGTGCTCTGACCTGTTCGTCATCCTGACGTGAGACAGACCTGAACTGGAAGGGGGTAGTGGAGGGGGGTGTCTATGTCAGCAGCTTGTTCAAAACTGAAATGGTGTCCACGTGACTTTATGCACACGGAGGTGCTTATACAGTCATCGCAGTCATACTTGTGACAAGTGAAGGCTTGATGACAGGATGAGTCAGTGATGACCGAGTGAGCCCCAAAGACTTGCACGTAAAAAGTGATCAAGCCCAGCACGCGCATGTTCAAATAATTTTTGTCTGGTCACCAATGTGGGGTGGGGTGGGGTGGGGGGGTTATGAAGAGGAGAAAAATAAACAATCGGGATCTGAACACTGACACACAAATACCACAATATTTAGAAACTTGATGAATATAAGTGTTAGAAACGGACAAAAATAAATATTTAAATTCTAGTTTACGCACCAGGCAGCCTTCCAACGCCATAGACCCACGTGACTACTTTTGTACCTAGTTGGCAGGCACAGCGCGAGTTAATATATGACGTCAGAATTCATTCTGTTTTGATTTTCATTATTTTTTTTTTTTTACACATTTAAAACAACAATTTATTTACTTACATAAGGATTTTTTAGTTCGCGGAAACGGATTATGAAAGCTGACTTGAGGCTAAAGTTTGAAATGACGATTTTGTTCTAACTACAGACGTACTTAAAATTATTGCTTGAAATATCTCAGTATTTGAACAAGTCATACAACGCGCCTCATCAAACATGTATTACTTCCCTTGTTTGGAGTCGTGATCAGTATAGTGACATAGAGACACATCCCATTCAATGCACATTAGTGTTGAGTGAGATTCTAGAGAAGATTCCCACTCAACGCCCACCCCCAAGCAAAGCACATTGTCATAAATGATTAAATTCTGTTAAATGGGTGTGGATAAGATCACACTAATTAGCATGGATTGTACAAAACTACTCGATAATACATGCTGCAATGCAAAAAGAACAACATCATCAGGGTTATCAGTTGTGTCTTCACAAGCATGATGAAGTTAAAGCGCATCGTCGTATATGGGCTGTTGTGCAAAAGCATGCATGCAACTTTCTGGCTTTTGTGAGGGTAATGTGCTTTTCATTATTACGCATCGCCGTATGTGGGCTGTTGTGCAAAAGCATTCATGCAACTTTCTGGCTTTTGTGAGGGTAATGTGCTTTTCATTATTAACTGTACTGCAGGGCTTGAATGAAAAGCATTTCGTTACACGAACATCCGGACATGAGCGTGTAGGGTAAGGACAAAATACATACAATCGTCGTTTATAAATAAAAAGAAAGCGAACGAGAAAAGTTTTTAAAAAAAAATAATAATTACACATTCTAAGCCTAAGCAAAACTATTAGGGCTTATCAACTATGAAGTTAACCGTCTGTTTTTTTTAGGGCAAAGGTCAGTGAGTATTTCTGTGAAATTGACGGATAACATCTGCGCAAAGTAAATAAAAATTCTTGTTTTGTTGAGCAAACATGCGGATTTTTTGTGAGATCGGATCTATAGTACTATGCGAGTCAGTCTCGCGTACAGATTTTTGTGAGTTAACCTCTTAGATCAGATATCTATATTACTATGCGAGTCAGTCTCGCGTACAGATTTTTGTGAGTTAACCTCTTAGATCAGATATCTATATTACTATGCGAGTCAGTCTCGCGTACATATTTTTGTGAGTTAACCTCTTAGATCAGATATCGATATTACTATGTGAGTCAGCCTCCTAGATCAGATGTCTTTATTGCTGTGTTTGTCAGTCAGTCAGATCAGATGTCATGAAACCATTGAATTACACACCAAATTGAGTGATGATAATGCCCAAACGAGATTGTGGAATTTATTATTCCATCCTTCGCATATGCTGTTTGTACGAGGATTGTTGTTTAAGGTGGCAAGGTGCACATTCCAGAGGTGAGGGGCAAACGTAGGTGGAAGTTGGCAAATTCTCAAAGGCACTATCAGATGATCATTTGCATCAGGCTGCTGATTATGTCGAAAGGAGTCACTTACTTAAGTACGATCGATGTACATTAGTAAATTCTCGGAATCAGGTACACCATTTGGAATAAACAGTTTTAAGGTTTTTCATATCTTCATCAACTTCATCAATGGGCATAAAAGCTAGGTCAAATTCTCAAAGGCATAATCAGATGATCATTTGCATCGGGCTGCTGAATGTGTCGATAGGAGTCACTTACATAACTACGGGTAAAAAAATCAGCGCGATACCAATGCAAAACCCAAAGAGTATATATACCCCAACCCAGACGAAAATTATTACTCTGAAATAAATCACGGAGGCCCGTACTAGATAAAAGGCAGATTCTTTTAAATTATAATCACACACACACACACTCACAAACAAAATAAAAACATCTTTTATTCCCGGCGAGAATCACCACAATCATCTTGGGCGTGAGGTTCACCTCTGCGCAATCGCTTACTTCCCACACACGCACACACACGCACGCACACACACGCACGCACGCACGCACGCACGCACGTACGCACACACACACACACACATTTAACCCCGAGCGAGTATCGAAGCCGTCGCTTGCTTCCATTTATTTTTATTCAGTCTGTAATAAACATGCATATGAATTTACAATTAAAATTATTTAAAACAGAACTAAATGCATGAATTAGAATGCATTTATACGGTATATAAAATGCACGCTTGCGCACACCAAAGACACAAACGCGCGCATGCACGCGTTCACTTGTAGCGTTTTTCACCCCGAACGGGATTTGAACCTCGCACGTCTTGAGCGAGCAGTGACACTCCATGCCATTTCCTACTTCTCTTACAGTTAAATAGTATCATATTTACACACTGACACAATGACACTGACACAATGACACTGGCACTTACGATTTTATATTTAACGTACATTGTGACTTCCTGTAACATTTTTTCTTGTTACTTTTTTCCCTATGACTTTTATTTTCATGTGATTTTTTTCTCTCTCTACAATCCCTTACTCAGTGAGAGACAACAATGTCTTTTCTCTCTTTACATTTGACATGGGATAAAAATTAATACAATTCAATTAACAAAAATATACAAACGCACTCTACCTCAGATGCATATTTACCGTAGTAAATCCATGCTTGCACTAAAACATTTAATGCCAATGTTGAATTGTCTAGTTAGGCAGACTTTTAAGGGCCACCCTCGGGAAGAGATCTGCGGTGACGCTGAATCGAGTTGAAGACTTGAATACGGTTGACATTGCAGTGACCTACGGTTTTAAACTGCCTCTCGTACAGCATATGTTCATGTCCTCTGATGGTAAGTCAAGTTCAAGGTCTCTTATTGTAAGTCAAGTTTATGGCCTCTGATGCTAGGTCAAGTTCAAGGTCTCTTATTGTAAGTCAAGTTTATGGTCTCTGATGGTAAGTCAAGTTCAAGATATCTGATGATAAGTCAAGTTCATGGTCCCTTATAGAAAGACTGGAGATTTGAGTCGTTAAAATATAACTTTTTTATATAGAAAATAGAAATAGAGTAGATCGAATAAAAGACACGTAACTTACAAAGTGCTTTTCAAGTATGTCTGTCCCCTGTCCCCTACCCCTCTTAACCACTATCCCACCTAAAACATTCACAATGACGTCATGCAGAGGTTCACAAACATGAAGAGATGGTCGCCGCTTCAATCGGTTAGGAGCCGCACGCACGCACGCACGCACGCACACACACACACACACAAATGCACGCACATAATTTCTTTTTAACAACCCTTAATTTATTTTTCTTTACTGCTACTAAGCCATAAGTGAATGATACATTCTTATAATATTCTAGTCTGTAGCAAGTAGATATTCCGATATAATATTTTACATTTTAATTCGATATAGTGACAGGGTTTTTTTCTTCTGATCATGTCCCTTTGCCAGTGATTTGCTCTACTAGAGTGTGTATTAATGCTTAGGTTAGTGCATTTAATATGAATGAAAATAATATATATTTATAAGAAACGTCTTTAACTAATCAGAAAAAGTACTTTCACTTAGATATTTAACTTTGCCTTTTATTTTAGCGTGCAACTGATCGTTCGAAGCGTGTATCTTCATGAATGTGCAGTGTTGCAAAAGTGTAAAAGGACAATTGCTGCTAAAGATAGCAAAACAAATGTTTCATTCCCTCTAAGACAAAACTAATACATATTTAGACACGACACTTTTTTCCCCCAGATACTTGTACTCTGTGGCTTGGCTGAGTCTACTTTTCTCTATGTTTAGCACAATTTAATTATATATTTATAATTACTGCTTAAAAATCTTAAGGTCATTAGTAAATTTTTAGGCGCACTTCAATCAAGGTTATGTGACCCTCTCTACATATACACCTACTCTGTCCGATGCCTTGGCTCGAACCCCCATCCAATGACAGGCTGCTGTTCGTCACGCTTGACAGGCAGTAACATGAGAAGACGAAACAAAGAACATCCCATTGACGTCACAATATCCCATGATGCAAACAACGGCACCTTCACCAGGAAAAATAACAACTAATTCTACTATTGCCACCTTCAATTCCACCAAAAATTACAACAATCACCAGCACCAAAGACGAATTATTAGGCTGTTGTCAATACCTCCCCCCCCCCCGAAGAAAGCAGCTATTACTACTATTAATATCACCACCATCAACATCAATAACTGTTACTACTAATTACAACAAAGCATTTGTATAATTGCGATATTGTAAACATCAATTAAACGTCACTGACAAATAGAATAATTACGCAGATAAAACAGAAAGTGAGTTTTGTGTTTCTTTCTTTTTTTTTTTTTTTTTAAAGTCAGTAAGAAGGATGCTGTAGTTTTCTTTTTGCACGTTTATGAAATTGTCGTAAAAATCTTTGGTGAGGAAATATGTCCAATTGCTTTACAAGTCCAATCAATTGCAAGTTTTCATTCTTATTGTCAGTGTTAAAGAGATAGCTGTCCGTGCTGAAGAGACAGCTGTTCGTGTTAAAGAGCAACCCTCTACTTCTTCTACTACTTCTATTATTATTTTCTATACCACCACCACCTTTGTCACTACCATATTTGCTCTAGATGCCCCACACCTTTGAATGCGACGTGTGCAAACTATTGTGTATAATGCTGTGAATGTGATCTGTTTATATGTATGTTGATTTCATTTAAAAGTCTTTTTCTTTTATGTACAGTGGACAAAAATGGATCCCTGGATGGTCAAGAAGTATTATCTTTCATACGCATGATTGGTACGTGATAAGCGAACAGCAAACTCTTGCTTGATCTGTTTAATCATAACAAATGTTAATGCAATTCTCTGCCTAATACAAATGTATTTTTGTATTATAATTAGGCAGAACACTTATTTGCCAGTGTTATTCATTGACGTCATTTTACCTTTAAACGTTTTCATAATAAACATCGTCGTCCTTGTCATAGTCATCACTGCCACTAGCATCATCATCTTTCTCTTCATGTTCATCGTCTTAATCCTTCTCCCTCTCCCCCGTCTTCGTCATCCTCTTCCTAATCATCAGTGCTACCATTAAATTACATCATCTTTAGGGACATTCTTTTTATATTATTATTACTTGTTATATATTTGATTATTACTGACAAATATAATAGTGCATCTATTAAATGTTAAATATTCAAAGGTACTTTTGCACTCTGTGTTATAACACACAGGAAGTAAGTTTAAATAGTCTTGATATAAAAATACATTTTAAAAATATGTTTTGAGGTGATAGACTTTAAGCTCTGTGAACACAAAGCTGGGGGCTTAAGTTTGTGGCGTGAGGGGTTATAAATGCTTTTAAAATGAAAGAATTAGCTTTTGATCCCCCCCTTCCTCCCCCCTTACCCAGCGCGAAAGCGGCGAAAGCCGGAAGCGCCCCCTATATTAACGACGACTTGGCTTTAGAAATCCGAATGTGGCTGGCCACATGCCTCACCGCACTTCAACACATGTCAGGCTTTACCCTACAGATTATGCGAATATTTAATGTGTTAAAAGATTGTTAATTAGAAAATGGCCATGAACCCCCCAAATCCCAACCCGGCATAACAGAACAATACCAATAGCTAAAAAAAAGACCGTAAATACTTTGTGACTTTAGGAATAAATTAAATTTATAGACAAGGCAAAGGCAAGGGAAAGATAATCGAAATGACGCGTAACAGAGACAGAGTTCTAGACGTATTTTTCTTTAACTTGCCGGGCTGGCTGCGACCTACATGGTTGTCCAAATTGCATAATGTCGTTGACGATCTCCATAGTCACTAGGCATGGAGGCGAACTACCAAGTGTTTGCCAAACGCTCTAGTCTAAGGCTTGGGCCCACTCCAGTGAATTTAACAGTGTTGTGGCGCCTTGAGAACTAACAGATAAATTAAAGTTCAGGAGGCTACACCTCCGTACCGTCACACAGTGAAAAACTTTTAAAAAAAAAATAAATAGTGAAAAATTAAGTCATGAGACCACCAACCCATAACTTGTTACGCAATATCTATTTTGTGGCTAATAATTTCCTTCTCATCTTTTCTCCACATTTGGCTAGTGAGTTTAGAAACCAGATCCGCGTATTTGGTGGACAGCTTAAAGTTAACAATTGGATATAGTGCAAGATACCATAATTAATCAGCGTGCGATGGGATAAAACCAGAAATGACATAAATAAATAGGAACATTAAAGTCAGGGGTAAATTCGGATATAAAGTCATGGGTTTGGTTATGACGTCAAAGATGGAAATACCCAATGGATAATTTGTTACCGGCAAAAGAGCCCAGACGTGTGTGTTACGGTTAGTAATACCTGTATGTAAAACCAGGAGCTGCTAGATTATGTCACGACCGGAAGTGATGTCATGGGGTACACACACACACACACACACACACACACACACACACACACACACACACACACACACACACACACACACACACACACACACACATGCGCGCACTGATTTCTACTTAGCGATGAGTGGTTAAGGTCGAAGCTTCTGTTATGTTGTTGTCATGTGTATCTGACGTTTTCCTCCAGAAACACAAGATTGTTTCCTGCGTGCAGTCCGTCATATCAACAGTCAAACCTATTTCCAATACTCAACAACAAGCTGAAAACTAGAGAAACTGTTTTTAATGATGAAACAGTAAGGAAAGGTGTAGAAGAGTTCTCTTTCCTCGAGTCAGGATGACCACATCCGGAGTTGGTGGGAAGCCAATGATAAGGAGTCAGTTATTACGTAATAGCACAAAAGGAATTCAGTAATCTTTATAAGTGTATATTTATTTGTGCATTTGGGGGTGGGTGGGTAAATTCTTCTCTTGTGCTAATGTTGTTTTACTCTCTTTTCTCAAAGAATTATCATTCTTGTGTTTCAGTTTAATTTTATGTTTTCATTTGTTTCAGAGAGAATTGCTAATTCAAATGTAACTCCTTCAAGACAACAGTAACAAATCGAAAAATTCTGGAGCTGCCAATTTAAAAATTAATTTAGTTTTAATTTGTGATGTGTAAATATATTAATAGATTTTTTTATTTTAAAATTAAAAAACCCTGTATTTATGTGCATTAAATAGATGTATACCTTTTGAGAATTTTTGAAAATGTAATATTTTAATAAAATACTATATTCTCATTTTCAGTTTTTTTTTATTGCTTTGGTTATTTTATTTATTTATTTTTTATTTAGGACTTTTACACTGACTCGCTCCATTATAATAACTATTCTTCAAAAATACTAAAAATTAAATTATTTGTTTTGACAGAATGCTTTCTACAAGAACTGTATCTAAAATTTTAAAAGACATAATACATATCCAAGAGACTACACCCTCAGACTTTAAGAATATTCTCAACTTAATATATAAATAAATAAAGTTAAATCTAAACATAAATCAGGGCAAGGGATTTACCAAACACAAAGACAGTACGGAACAAAAAAAAAAAAAAAGCATTAGCCGTCTCAAGCACCACGCATGTAAAACCGAAAAGTCTAACAAGGTCCAAAATAACTCTGTATCTAAACCCAACAAGGCTCACAATGATGTCTGTATTTAAACCCAGCAAGGCCTACCCTGAAATCTATATCTAAACTCACCCACTTTCACATTGAAATCTATATCTCAGCCCAACAAGGCATACAGTGAAGTTTATATCTAAACCCAACCAGATCCACAACGAAATCTATATCTAAATGCAGTGCCCACTGCAACTTCTATAGCTACACCCAAGAAGGCCCACAGAGAAATCTATACGTGACCCAACAAGGCCTACAGTGAAATCTATATCTAAACTCAACCAAGTCCACGGTGAAATCTACATCTAAACCCCAAAATTCCCACAGCAATATTTATATCTAAATCCAATGTCCACAGTGACATCTATAGCTAAATCCAAGAAGACCCACAGAGAAATCTATACCTAAACCCAACAAGGTCTACAATGAAATGTAAACTCAATGAGGCCTACATTGTCTAATGAAATTTATGCTTAAACCCAACAAGGCCTACAGTGAAATAAATCTACATCTAAACCAAATGAGGCCTACATTGTATAAAGAAATCTATATCTAAAGTCAACAAGGCCTACAGTGAAATAAATCTACATCTAAACTCAACAAGGCCTACATTGTCTAAAGAAATCTATATCGAAACCCAACAAGGCCTACATTGTCTAAAGAAATCTATATCAAAACTCAACAAGGCCTACATTGTCTAAAGAAATCTATAAACTCAACGTCCTACAGTCTCTGATGAAATATATAACCAAACCCACTCATAGACCCACAGCCTCTGATCAAATATATACCTAAGCTCAAAATGTGCCTACGGCCTCTGATGAAAGCCCAGCACACAGGGCTAAGGCCTCGTATGAAGCATACATTAAAGCCCCAAACACAGGCCATACAGTTTATGATGAAATATATATGTATCTAAGTCACACGCCATTCAGGTATTTAGAGCAAATGCAGAAAAAATAACAAAGAAGTTTTATTCACGATCTACCTCTGCAACTACAATATCTAGATTTATGACAAGCCCCATTCTGTAACCTACAACACCTAGATTTATGACAAGCCCCATTCTGTAACCTACAACACCTAGATTTATGACAAGCCCCATTCTGTAACCTACAACACCTAGGTTTATGACAAGCCACATTCTGTAACCTACAACACCTAGGTTTATGACAAACCCCATTCTGTAACCTACAACACCTAGGTTTATGACAAACTCCATTCTGTAACCTACAATACCTAGATTTATGACAAGCCCCAGTCTGTAACCTACAATACCTAGATTTATGACAAGCCCCAGTCTGTAACCTACAATAGACTGGAGCTGCAATAGTTATGCTCTAAATAAAAATAAATACAATAAAATTAAAAAAAATCTTGACATGTGTGTGGAGATGGTGGCGTCGACCCTTTCTACCCTCATTTTACCCCCACCCACCCCAACCCATCGAATTGCAAGCTTACTCTATATATACAATTACACTAACAATGGAAAACAACACACTATTGCAAAACCTTCCAACAATCTAGTTTCACAATGATTTAAATTTGACAGGTCTTTTAAAGTGAAAACCAGCTTTTGTTTATTTATTTATTTTTTATTTTTTACAAAATTAATTATATCTAACATCTCTATTCCTGTGTTAATACCACTTTTCTTGATTAGTCCGAAAGAAGCTAGCAAAAGTGCCAGTCAACATGAGTCAAAGACTGTTTAATTATGCAGTGGTCAAATCGCGATTTAAAGGCCAGTTGCATAAACGCTGCAAATACCTAACCACAGTCCATCACAGCTAACAAGTTCACTCCTTATCAGGATGTAGTATAGGCGGGTTATTTTTGTCGTACCAAAGGTGGGAGGGATGTGACGTTATTGCCATTACTTGAGAGGAAACAAAAACAAAAAAATTTTTTTTTTGCTAGCACAAAGAAAGAAAGAAAGTCAATCTTCTTGGCTAGCAGTAGCACAAAAAGAAAGAGTGACATTTGCGTAGAGATGATACTGAATAACGACGCGTTACGGTTTTAACTTGGCTTTTACTTGTCCCTTTTTTACTCTGCAAGGCTGCACAAACCACTCTGTGAGGCGGCACGAAACGCATAATTCACCCCACCCCCACGCAGCAATTAATCATTGTTTTAAAAGGTGAAAAGTGACGTTTCCTGTCTTTCAAGAGAACAAGAAGAGCATAGATGCCTGTATATTTTATATAATCTATAAAGATGAGAAAATGGTCTATAGAGTAAATCAGGGGAGGTTAGTCACGTTTGCGTTTTGTTTCTACTCTCGCAAGCGACCTGTTAAAGTGCTGGAGCTCAAGGACAAATACTGACATCACGTGCAAGCATTCATTGACGGTGTTTGATAGCTTGTCTAATAAAATGGATTGTGCATGTTTTTAATTTTTAAGTTCAACTTTCAACTCGAGCAATTTTTAGAAAACAGTAGTAAAAGTAAATTGTGTTGAGTGTGTGTGTGTGTGTGTGTGTGTGTGTGTGTGTGTGTGTGTGTGTGTGTGTGTGTGTGTGTAAGAGAGAGATGTGTGTGTGTGTAAGAGATAGATGTGTGTGTGTGTGTGTGTGTGTGTGTGTTCGCGCACGCGCTTGAGAAAGAGAGAAAGATTCAAATGTGGGTCAAACTTGATGTTCTAAATATAAGAGGATGAATCACAAAATTTAACATGTGACACATAGAAAGTGGAACCATTTTACGTATGAAATAAAAAAAAATGTATAAGGTTCCTCGATATTTCCATCCACTTATCACTTATATCTAACCTTACCAGGAAGGAATTGCCATTGCAGCAGCATCAAGACTGCGACTATAAAACTGCTCCTGAGATTCACCGTATATTTCAGCAGGTTACATTCTGTCTTTTATCAGATACCAAGGTCAGATATTTTATTACCTCTTTGTTTTCTTTTTGTACTACAGCTATATATTTAGTAAATCTTATAAGAATTCAGCTAACTGTACCAGTGGCATGAAAGGACGGAAAGCTGTATGACAAGGGAAGTTATTTGACAAGGGAAGTTATATGACAAGGGAAGCTATAGGGAAACTGTATGATGAGGGAAGCTGTATGACAAGGGAAGTTATTTCACAAGGGAAGTTATATGACAAGGGAAGCTGTATGACAAGGGAAGTTATATGACAAGAAGTTGTATGAAGTTGTATGATGAATTAAGATGTATGAGAGGGAAGCTGTATAAAAACGATAGTCCTGAAAGTATGTCATTGGGCGACCCGGAAGTATTTGAAGGTAAATTTGTACCAATCACCTTTATGCTCAAATTCGCATTTTAATTTTAGCACTCTTGCTAAGGGAATATCGAGCGATGTAAGCATTTCTTCATAAATATAAAAGTATACAAGAAATGTTAAATCAAACTATCGACTATTTCACTGTTTTAATAACAAAAAGTAGTTTTTAATGAGAAGATACACTTTAAGCAATGTGTAAGATTGATGTTTGAAAGCCTTTATTTGGTTGAAGCAAGTTCAAATAGATTTCAAATATCTAGTTTGCTTGTTGGTAATTTGATTTTAAGCTCCCATGTAATTTTGATAAAGATTTTATTCAGAGTGTAATGTGGCGTAAAAACTATATTTAGTGGGTGAGCGGGAAAAAAGTCACGGGGGGGGGGGGGGGTCACAGAGAAAATTCACAGGGTGGGAAGGAATGGTTACGTGCTCAGTTTGTGCTGTTTTAGGAGTGAGGCTCTCTATGGGTGGTGGAAGAGTATCATCTTCATGTGTGAGTGAGATGTCAAAAGTCTTGTTTGGGGAGGGAGAGGGGATTGATTGATTGTAGGGTGCGCTTCCGGCTTCCGCCGCTTTCGCGCTGGCTGAGGGGGTTGTGGGGGAAAGGGAGGGGGTGGTTTAGCCCACTGGCTATGTCAAAGTAGTTCTCATGTATCATTTCCAATTGGTCAGCTGTCCGCAGAGTTGTTTTGTGGCTTACTCGTTACCTCATGCCTGGCCGGTCAAAGTTGTCTGTCACTCTGAGCTCTTGTTGTTCGGGTATATCCTTAAAAAATTTTTTTTTAATAATAATTATTATTATTATTTATTTTAAAAAAAACAACAAAGAATCCAACACCCTTCTTGTCTTTTGAGAGAGGGGATGCATTGTTGTTGTTGTCACGTTAACTTCACTCCTGGTTGAGCGTGGTTTAAGGCTTTCATCAGAGATGTTCTCACCTTTGGAGGCGCTCCACTAGGGCTTCACATCCTTCACTTTTTTCCAGGGTGCGGGCATGCTGTCGTGTTCGTCATTGTTATGCTTTGGGTGATTTTTAGACGTTTGTGCGATGTACAATTTTTTTTTTTTTTAAAGTTAGAGTCTGTCTTAGTCCTCTTTTCAGAGCCACTCCAGCACTGTCGGTGTTGTTTTTTTTTCTTTTTTCGGGCGCGGTATATATAAAGGTGCATATAAATTTAAGGCGGGAACCCAGCGCGAAAGCCGGAAGCGCCCCATACACTCAATCAAATCTATAAGGCGGGAAATCTCTCAGTCACACGTCGGGCTTGGACATGACCTACTATCGACTATTGTTCGAAATATTATGTAATAAGAGTGAGTTCTCTTTCCCTTATGAATAGAGTGTACGCACCAGAGAGTGGTGATTACATCACTTTCGTGAAACAGGTATCCAAAAATATCGGTTATGAAAAGAACTGTCCACAAAAAAGCTAAACATAACAATACAGACTGAGTGCGGGTTAGGAGGTAATATGTAATTTGCCTTGACTCCAGTACAGAGGTTTAGCGCGATCCTAATGAGCCGTTGCTTACTTCCACTTAACGTATATTGTGCCTTTCTTTCATATTGCTTTTTTCTGTGATTTTTCTAATCGTACTTTTTTCCTGTGAATTTTTTCTTGTGATTATATTTCCTATGATTTTTTGTGTGACTTTTTTTTCCCGCTCACCAGTTCCCCACCCCTTTCTTTCAAGTATGTAGACTAGAATATAAACTTTACTTATTATTCCGTTAGATGTCTTTCACTCATATGTCGGACGCACAGCTCGCAATGTAGTAGCCTAAACGGGTGCCTTGATGTGTGAACTATCGTAATGTGTATTATATATATTTTCATTCCTATTTCATTGCACACAAGTCTGTTCTTTTAAAAATTCCTAGTGTGCCCTCAGTGATACCCCTCCCGCCCCACCATGTCTAGGGCTTTCCCAAGTCCTAATAGCCACCTAAAGTAGTGATTGGGAGGTTCCACCTAAATTCATAAACTAATCAAAATAAAATAGCAATGAACATAATTATAAATATAAATGCAAACTTAAAAACCCCAGAAAACCTTAAAACTCATAATAACAATTATAAATAAGTAATTGAATAAACAAACAACCCTTAAGAAAGATAAAACATATACAAGGTGTAGAATATAAAAACACTAAACAGGTAATTATACTATCTTAGACAACAATAATAAAATTACAAATAAAAGTCTCAGAGCTGTCACAGGAACCCCCCCACCACCAGCCGTGCGTTCAATAGAGCTAACGTTTCGAACGCGCTATTGAACGACCCGTTTCCTGCTAACGGTTTGAAACGTTAGCAAACGGCTCTCAGTCTAAGCAACCAACCAAAGCGACCAAACAAAAGAAAGCAATATAGCAATTGCAGCTCTTCGAGGAAACAAACGCACCCCCAGCAACGTTGCATCATTCGGCATAAATGTCTATTATAACAACTAAAGTTGACGTAGCCATTAGGCCCCACCTTCCACAGCGCGAAATCGGCCTACCCTTCTAGTCAGTCAGAAACAAGAAATAAACACCATTTGGCACAAAATTGCAAAATTGATGTTGTGCTGGAAGCTCTCCCCCCCGCCGAAAATAGTCAGTCAGTCCGAGTTTTCCCGCGCAGTGGAACATGTGACCACTACACTGGCAAACTGACCGAGTACGAGAAGACTTGCGCCGACAAACTCATGAAACGGACCAGCCCTAAGTCTCGGGTGTTAGACCAAACTTCCAACACCAAGTTAATCGACTGCATAACACTTAAAAGCTGCCGAAGGAAGGTATGTGAATTCATTCTGATAATATTCATTTAACAACATTCCCAAATGTATCTACAATGTGTTTCGCATCTGTCTAATGTCTGCCGGGTGCCAAGTACTGAAGTAGAAGTACTAAAGGCCTACCCCATAAATTGAAAATAAAATATTTCCCGCCCAGCCTTTATGCGAAAACTCCATATATTCACACAGAATTTTATTATATCATAAAGATATAATTAATTCTTTAACGTAATTAATACAAGGAGTTGTTTCCTTATACACAGGCTTATATTTTTTTCAAACGACGCATGGCTCATTTTCCATTGTACGACGAATGATTGGTCAATTTGAAATTCGTTTTCTTAAAAATAAAACATTGACAGATGTGTTTATATTCGTGAGAGATAGATACCTAAGATAGTTGCTTGAGTTTTTGCTTATTTATTTTGTAATTATTTGTTTTTTAAAAAAATCGTTTTGATTTTGAAAATCGCAAGTTTTTTTGTGACATGTTGCATATAAATTATATAGGTCTATATATTTTCTTTAATTTTCATTGTTATAAATAATCCAGAGTATCAAGATTTTCTTAGAATTTTAAATTAAAGCGTGACTTTTTTCCCGCTCACCCACTAAATATAGTTTTTACGTCACATTACACTCTAATAAAATCTTTATCAAAATTTAAAAATTAAATTAAATTTAAGTCTATATCCTTTCTATCTTTGAAACGTTAAATTTTATGAAGAAATAATTTATACAAATTATAGTAACAATTTTTGGTCTCGTTAGCTATAAATCCAAGGACATATACTGATATAGGTCCTATTTAGAAACGCCATGTGCTGTTTAAACGTTGTGTGCAGAAATATTCATACGCCATTCCCTCCCCACCCCTAGATTTATTCATGAACTATTGCAGCATAATTGAGAAAATTAAGAGCTTCTCTTATAATGGCTGACCATTTGATTTTGTTAATAAGGTTCCACGTGACGAAAGTTAGAGATTTTATATAGGCCTATCCCGTTTTAAATTATAGGCCCTATGTGTCTGGATTATTTTGCTTGTATTAAATTTAAAACATATTTTTTTGGTAAAACAGAATCTAGTTGAAATATGATAACTTTACATTTGAGAGGCTTATTCTAAAGTTATGTGACATTGTTTCGACCCATTTCTACCTTTTAAATTATATTGATTTGAATCAGTATAGTAAATTCCACATCTAAATTCACTATACACGTCAATGTACTCCAGGTATAAAGTGGCAACTGACAATATTATATAAATAAAATTGTTTGAACATTTTATATTACAAGATTTAACACCATTACATTCTGGTTTCAGATGAAAAACTTCTATCTTTCTGTTAAAATCTTACATGTGCTTTTTATGGATTTAAAATTCCTATAACACCACTGAATAAAATTTCCAATTTCTTGATTATTTTCCTGGTGCGGATTATAGCGTGCAACTCTTGATCATATTGATGCATATTTGGGGTATATACTATAATATTCAGTATGATAAAAGGATGATTACCACATGGATTTGGATTTTTTTTAGTGTTTGTATATATTATTATTGTAAATATATGAAAATGATTAACTTACATTATTGAGCATGTTTTAAGGTATGGTTCATTTGATTGAATGCTTAAATTCAGTTCATCTAATTGTATTACATTTTGATTCTATAATTCTATGATGCGAATATTTAACATGCTCAGAATTATAATATCATTGTTTTGATACTTTTTAAAAATGTCTCTGGCCGTTAAAAAATAAAAGTAGCATGTTTCTCTGCATTTTTACAAGATTAACTGAATCTGTTTGCAGCATGGTTATTTTTATGCTGAGTAATTTATTATTACTGATATTTTCAAGAGTTCTTGAATAAAGAATTATATATTTTTTTCCACTGGTAATGTTTTAGCATCTTTTCACAACACTGACCTGGCTAAATACAGTTTTGACTTGTTTAATTATAAAGTTACATAGTGTAGGCCTATATAGGCAACTTTATGTCTAGCACTAATATTCTATTCTTTAAACTCTTACTTAAGTTGATTTTTATGCAAGTCAAAATTTGCACCACCTTCTATCACTTGACATCTTTTAGAGTGCTATCTCTTATATTCTGACACTTTTAATTAGATTTCAATGGATGAAATTTACAACATGCAGATGGAATAAAGTATACTTCAGTATGATTAAAATGAAACCTCATATTTTTTAAATATAACAGTATAGAATTCTGTGTTTTTAAAATTGGTTGAATGAATCATTTTATTAGTTTTTATTAAGGTTAGGTTCTGTTTCTTTGAATTGCATATAGTTTTGAATTTCACAAACGGTTTTATATTCCAACATTTTTACCTTCTCTTTATATCTAAAAATGCAGTTGTTTGTTTTTGTTTTATGTTGACGCTGATTCAGCTTTCCTTATATTATTAATTTATACTTATAATAATAGTTAAGCTTTTGTGGACTTCAATCAACATTACTACAAGTAATACTACTCTCTCTGGATAACAGGTTATATAATCGGCTGAGTGGATTGGTTTGTACCTGTTGAACAATACACCAAATTTCTAAGGTAAATATCTTTTGTTATTTTGCAAGACCCTTCCTTCTCTTACTCCATTGAATTTTATCAACTGTTTGCATAATGAGAGTAGGTAATCTGTCTTTATGAGGTGATAGAAGTCAGACCTGTCTAGTCCCAAAATTCTTTTGTCAAGAGTTTAAAAGTTTCTCAATAGTTCATAACCTACCTTCAAACAAACAAGTCACCTACCAAAAACTACAACATAAAATAAATAAATAAATAAATTTAAAATATTTACTTCTTGTAGGTAGTCCCACCGCCGCTGTTTTATTGGGGTCAAACGCTCTTTTGCATGCAAATTCACTGAACTTTGACTCAAAACAGTTTTCTTCACACTAAACCTGGACTAACGATGTTTATATAAAAAATAAAGAGCTATCTTTCATCTTTTAAAGTATATTCTTGCTTTTCATCTGAACTTTATTATTGTATCCATAAACTTTGACGAAAGTACCTTAGGGTTACGTCGAAAATTTCTCATCGGGCGCCTCACGGCCGAAAAAGTAAAATTCGCGTTTTTCAGTACTATACTTTAACTTTTCGGCAAGAAACAGCGTGATAGGTTGGCGAAATTCTGATTGGTCCATTAAAAAGAAGAGAGATAACTCTATACACTCATATTTTTTTCCATATTGTATGTTAAGAATAACATCAAAAAAAATTTAAGTTAAAAATTTGAGACAAATTTTTGGGATCAAATATTTTTCAGAAAAACTTATAATTTTATTCAGCATTTCAACCTCTTTCTAAAAACATGACACAATACGCGATTATTAGTCCAGCCGGTTCTTGCAAAATTGAAAACGCCGTCACGTCTTTCTCAATTCACGCCACAGTCAAGGCTTTCATTTCTGAAACACGGTGTACCGACGCTAACGCTGATCATTTTGATATGTGAACCAGCTCTGTATGTTGTATAGTTATAGAGATATGACAATTTTCTTTTTTACGTTTTCCCTATAACACTTGGTTACTGCTCTTTTTTGGTTAAAATTAGTTGAAATGGCCATTTTCAGCATCAAATAATTTCCTCACTGTTATTGCTATGCCTCTGGAAAAAAATAGGCATTAACTACATAGCAAATGATTTAATAATATGCATTCTGGATATACTTTGTTCATCAGTTGATTATGCTATGATGCCATGAATATTCCAGTTTGTTGCGTTTTGTAAGCAATTTTATGAAACAAAAGCATGTTTTCCGTCGTAATTTATAAGAAACTTAAATTTCATTTCTGCATTATATCTGTTTTTTCTTGTCTGTGATTATGTTAATTTAAAATGTTGGACTGTTGATCAGTGAGGTTTATATTTTACTTGTACTGAATTTGACAAACAGCACATTCGTTACGTCTAAAAAATGTTGATCACAAATTACAACACTAAATTGACAATATCTCAAAAAGTATTATAGCTATCATCATAATTTTTTCTGTACAACCTTATTTCATCAGAACACACATTTTGAGCATAAAACATTTGTAAAATATCAAGTAGAAAAAAATGAGTGGGACTACCTACTTCTTGCAATCATGTAAGCATTTCCATCAAAATTAACCAGCAAAAAAAATAAAAAGTCTAATTTCTGATAAATATTCAAGCCTATAAAGATAGTGTTAACACTCTGGCAGTTAATATTTTTCAAAACATTCTTGGGCAGTACCTTCAGAGTGAAACACTGGTGTGTGAACTGGACCGCTGACTTTGAAGAAACCTGC
Source organism: Sinotaia quadrata (assembly GCA_028829895.1). Taxonomy (NCBI): domain Eukaryota; kingdom Metazoa; phylum Mollusca; class Gastropoda; order Architaenioglossa; family Viviparidae; genus Sinotaia; species Sinotaia quadrata. Next base: position 12,756,357 of record CM054184.1, read on the forward strand.
AACAAACACCTTTTCATCTGTCACATCTGTCTTTATATGCTGTTGAACAAGGTGAGCCTAGAATGCAGCAAACTTTGATTTTCCAACAGGCATGTTCACTTTTGTTGCTGGCATTCTCTTCTGTAAGTCAACCATCCATTAACAGAAGAGTGAAATTGTAATCTTCTCTTGTGCCATTAACATACTCCCCTAATCCTGCACACTCTCCTTAAACAAATATCCATATAGATATAATGGAACTTCATTTGGAATATAACATGATTTTTTTTTTAATATTTATAAATACTTCTTGCGCAGTATATGCACTAAAGTTTGAAGAAACAAAATTAGTTATATAGACAAATTGTCAATATGAGTAAATTTAATACCAATATATAATACTGTGCATTTACCTTTAGCACATATTTTTGGTCAATTTTATATGCCTGTACTTGTCCATTATGTGTATTATATGCATTTTTTTAAATTTTAATATTTGTTGTTACTGTAAGAGTATATAAATATGCTGAATGGAAGTTTTTCAATCATATAAGAGTTAAATCTTACAGTTACATCCAATATAATAGAATGGGGGAAGAAGTAAGAAACAACTATCATTTCTGCCAGCCTATAATGTTGTCAAAATTTGCAAACCTGTAAACAAATAACTAGCTTTATGATCTACAGCATAAATTGTGAATCAGTTGATAATTATTGTTAATAAAAGTATATCTATCATAAAGTTGTGAAAATTTACAAATTTATTATGACAAATGTAACAAATGTCTGTGCATAATGCAAGTTAGAAGAAGGGTGAATCAATATAATGACTGATATAATTCTTTATTTTAGATTTGTTTACAATTTAAATAAAATAATGATCGATGAACATATTCCAATTTTCAATAATAAATAAAGCAATCTCCGAAAAAAATTTAAATTTCACAGACATATTTTCAAACCCGAAAATACTAACAAATGCAAGTTCCCAATTTCGACTTTATTTTTCAACATGTTTTGATTCACAAAATGCTTCAAACACATATTCAGTATTTTCAAAAATAATATAATAAAACATTAACCTACCTTATATTAGTTAGTCTCACTCATTTTTTTTCTAGTTAATACTATACAGATCTTTTATGATCTAATTATGTAATCAGATGAAATAAGGTTGTCCCCAAAAATATGAAAATAGCTATAATACTTTTGAAATATCATTAATTTGGTGTCATCATTTATCATTAACGTTTTGGGGGTTTTATGTAAGAAAGAGGCGATTTTTCAAGTTCATTGCAATAAAAATATAAACCATAACAAAAAACATTCCAACACTTCTAATAAACATAGTCACAGATAACAAAAAAACAAGTTAAAGTAATCATAGTATCTGAAAAATGTATTGTGAACTTTTTAATTTTATAAAAACTATTTGGCTATTTTGAAACAATAGCACAAAAAATATGAGTGTAGACAGTTACATAACAAAGAATGAAAAAAAAACAATATATATATTCGAACGTATATAGTTAATGAAATTTAATGATATAATTAAGAGATAGAGTTGGACAATATTCTGAAGGTAAAAAAAAAAAGAACAGAACATATATTTTTATTAAGAGGTAGTTTGGTTGTCACTTCAAACTGGCATAATATTCTCATGATGCAGCATTATTCAAGAAAGCATTATTATCTAACCAGATTTTCACATTTTGCAACAAAGCAATTATTACTGTTTTAATGTAAATATTTCAATGCCTTTTCCCTTTATTTCTTGCAGTTTTAGTCAAAGATTATGCTCTAAGTTCATCATTTTTTCCCCACTTCTTGCATCAGTCCATTAATTGGTAAATCAGAATAATGCACTGATGTAAGAAGTGGGAAAAAATATCCACACCATGTTTTATTTTATATTATGTGATTTACTCTAGTGTCTGGGCTCCCACTTTTTTCAAAATCTGTGTGCTCTTCAAAGTTTATATTTTGAAAGTTTGAAAACGAAAGTAGTAATTATTACTGCTAATACCAACAGCAATATAATTCAGTGTTTCTCGTATGTAATATTTGAAAGTTATATGCATTTTCTCTGAGCTAAACTTTGTATAATAGTTTTGGTAATGGGATTTTTGTTTGAAACTGACATTCTTCGTTTTAAAAAAAATATGTATGCCAATGTAAGCAAGGCAGAAATTTACAACTTAGCACATTTCTTGTCAAGCAATATGCTTTAACCCGATTGCTGTCTTAGAGACAATGTACGTCTCCACTGGAAGTGCATGCGCCTGTGACACTCTGGCGTAACATCAGGGCTGCAGAGTTGTGAATCAGAGTTGGAGTCAAGAGTCGTGAATCAGAGTTGGATGATTTTAATGGAGTTGGTAAAAATATCCTGACTGACGTCAAAATTTACGAGACTTAGGCCAAGACAGATCCATATTTAATCCATGCAGGGGTTAAAAAAATATAAATATTAAAAAAATCTTAAACAGTTAGGGTCACTATACTTTTCTGGTCAACGTGCTTAGGTCTAGAAATAGTTATAATATGATCAGAAGGGATGACATTTAGAGTCACTATACTTGTCTTATCAACTAAGTCTAGAGATAGTTACAAAATACTTCCTCAGATTAGATCACATTTAACATCACTATACTTCATTACTAGTCTTTTGGTCAACTAAAGTCACTTGTATAGTTATAAAAAAAACATTTTTTCAGAATATTTAAAATTGAATATAAATGTACGATTGCCAGTCATATAATGACTCATGCCTATTTAAAATAATTTCCTCAAAATATAATTAAATAAATATATATAACAGTTCTTGGCACAATGTAAAGATTTAACCCTAGTATAACAATGTCTGCATGGATTAATGTAGCATTTGGTGCACAAATTTGGTGATTTTCTGTAGCAAAGAGTGGTACTTTATTAACAATTGTTGATGCAACTTGGATTAAATTAAAGATAATTTCTTTATGTAACACACTGTTGTATTTTACATAACATAGCTTTAAACCATGTTGGAAAGAAAAATAATTGCACTTAACCAAGTGCTGGATGTGTTTTTGCTAAAAATGGGGCCTTTCAGCCATACCTGCCTACCTTCCGCTTTTAGCGGAAGAATCTCCCACTTTTACCTCGAATCTCCCGCTCTTCCGCTTCCAAAAGAAATCTTCCGCTTTCATTTTCATTTTCAATTTTTTTTTTCACGATCGATTATGACAGGACGAAAAACTTACCGTGCGTTCAATAGAGCTAACGGCGGCGTAACTCTAACTGCTTCTCTGTCGTCTGCTATGAGCTCTTCAGCATACGAGTCCTTTTCTAACACTTCCGGAATCTTATTCGTCGGCCGTTATTAATTTTAGTTGACAAAACAGAATTTCGCTCGTGAAATAAACATTTTCTTTAAATATTTTTTTATGTTCAGAAGTCAGAGCTTAGCGGGATAAGCAAATTCGGTTCATAACGTTTTTACTGCCCGTTCGACCGATAGACGAAGTTCGCTTTTTCAAAATGGCGGCCACGTAGCGATAGTATATGCGTGACAATTACGAAATATTTACTTTAATAAATAACATTCAACTTACATGTAAGACAGTCTATGCAATTTTCTTCAGAAATTATCCGTCCAAAACGAGCTACTTTGACGAATTATATTGCAATGCTAGGAAAAAGATTGGCGTTTTCAATAACGGTAGGCCTACGTTTGAAACCGCATTGAGGTTCAAATAATCATTTTTCTAGAATCCGTTGTAATTATTCTTATATAATATGTAAGGCTTCAAAATTTATTTTAAAAAAAAAAAAGTGACACAAGTTTTAAAACAAAAGATCATCGGCGATAAAGAAATGATCCTGAGTCAAATTTGTTTGAAAGTAATTTACGGAATTGTGAACATTTTGATTTAGTCAAATTTTTTATTTTAATCATTTCTGCTAAAAAAATAATAAAATTAGAAATATATATAGGCCTATATATATTCATGTATTTGTAAATTAGCCGTTGATATTTTGTGATTACGCAGTACACACATTATTATAATAGAATTTTAGAAGGCATGATAATAAATACACATACATTGAAGAAGAAAAAAATGCATAAAACATTAAAAATAATAATATTAATCATATCCAATTCTTAATTAACAAAGCATGCTTATTGAAGAATAATATCTTTTTAATAACATTTTAAATGTTACAGGAATACTTTCACTGTTTTTTCTCTAGTCTAATGGACATGTAAATTTAGAAAAATACAGGTGTTTTATATATTTAAATCATTTATAAATTAAAATCTGAACCAGATATTCTAAAACTAATAACTGGTATTGCTGTCTCATAACAAAGACAACATATATTCCAAATTTTATTAATATGGATTGATAAATATATTTTTTTAAAAATTTCTTTGCAATATTCTGGTTCTATGTAGTATTAGAAAATAAAAAGACTGTACACTGAGGATGTAAAGGATAGTAACATATAGTATTAGTATATTTAATTCTGAGAGAGCTAAATGACTAAGAGCAGTCCAATATAGTATGGATAGGGTATATTTATTTAAAAAAAATAAACCACTTGAACACTTTTAAAGTTCTGTAGTCTTTATTTTACTTTAAATGTGTTTTTCTCAAAATGACTTTTTTCCTCTGTTGAACTAAATGCTAAGACCCCTTTTGAATAGTTGTAATTATTCCATGTCCCTGAAATTTGGTATACTAGTTTCTCATACATAAAATTAAAAGGTTGTGCAGGGATGAAAGCCTATATGCTTTAGGTTTAAGTAAATTTTATTTTTTTAAATTCTACATGTTCTCCCAAAATATATATATTTTAGATGGGTACAATAAAAAAAAATCATAACTTTTTTCTTAAAATTTTTCAATAGGCACATGTTGCTTTTTGTGGCTTGTACATTAGATAATAAAAAGTTAAATATATATTTAAAAAAAAATCCATTTATGAAATATTTAATGAATTTCTGTAAAAGTGAAAATCATGATGCGGTACTTCAATGGCCCATTATTCTGAAATGTGAAGATCCTTCTTCAAATGAAGTCTAAAGAAATATCTAAATAAAACTGCCTAACACTTGGTGTGCTTGACAAAAATTCATCTAAAATAAACAGTGGAATGGAGACTAGACAAAATGTAGACAAATTGTTGTGCTTTGCATTAATCATTACATTATTGGTAAGTTTATTTACAAATATTAACATTATTTTTTTTATTTTGCATTTATTTTATATTATTGGTATTTCTATTAAAAAGCCAGACTCTGCATAAAATCTTCTGGTTTCCATTCAGAATCTTCTGGTTTTGGACCAGTGATCTTCTGGTTTCCTAAGGTGGGGGGTAGGCAGGTCTGCTTTCAGCATGTTGACATGATTGAAAAAATTGCTTTGGTCCTAACTTCTTCTTATGCACTACCTACCTCAAATGACTTCTTATATCAGTAGGAACATAAAGTAAAGTTGTAACCTAAGCTTTCTACTGATCCATTTTTATTAGAATAAATTTAAAAATCACTTTGGTAATCAATTAAAAATTTGTCTTTGAAATCATTGCTGATTACAAATTTGAATAAATATTTTCTCACTGAAAATTATGCTGAGAAGAGTAGAATATTATCTATGAATATAATTTTCCAAACCCTGTGTATCTCTCCGTGTGAAACACTAAAGCATCCTTTACCTTCGAGCACCTAGACCTTTGAGCATGTGGGACTATAGTTAGACTAATTTTTTAAATTTAGTCCAACAGTGCTGTTTACATTCGATATGTGAAATTGCATGGCAAAACCTGGCTAAAGTGATAAAAATTCAAAAGTGGGTTTTTTCTAATTTATTAAAATTCAGAATCTCGTTTATTTAAAAAAAAAATTTGTCAGGTAGTTTTTGTGTACATAACCCCTAGACTATCAGAGGGAAGTAAGCAGACTACAAATGGCTGCAGCAAAAATTAAAAAAATCAAGTGTTTTTTCTAATGTATTGAAATTCAGAATCTCATGTTTATTTTAAAAAATAATTTATGTCTGATGTTTCTCTATACATTTTTTTTAAGTACATACCCCTGGACTATCAAAGGGGAGTAAAAAGACTATAATGGCTGTAGCACAAAATTAATTTTATCATCTTTAGCTGGGTTTTGCCATGCAGTGTCACATTTTTAAATTATATGGATTAAAGTACATGTAAAGTAAGTAACCGGAACACGTCAGAAAGGATCTCTCGTTATTATAACATGGCCTCATACAATGCAGCCAAAGATCATATTATATCAAGGCATCATGGAAGAAATTACACCACAGTTTTCATCTGTCAGAAGTCCTGCCATGTTTGTCCACCACCTTGCTTGCTACATTTGTTATTTCTTCTTATTGCTGTCAAAATCTATTTTCAGCGAACCAGCCGTGGTGAATGACTGTTGATGCTCAGACTGCCTCAATTGACATAATCGCCCACCTATGATTGGTGCATGTTCAGTTATGCAGTTCTCCACTTTATATGTCTGGTGCGTTCAAACTTTTTACAACTAAGTCTCAACATTAGACGTGATCTGAAATGATATGATATTATATAGATTTATATGAAAAATGTTTGATTGGTTTCTTCCTGTTGGACAGTGTTTCAGCATATGCAGTTGGTAAGATATTTAATTATTCATTTTGAGATTTAATTAATGTTATATGATCATACATTTAATGTGTCAGTTTATTTACAATTAATCAAATAGTAAATGATATTCATGGTTATTTTTTTCAGAATTGATTAAACTTTTATTAATAAGTTTGCATATACACAGTTGCTTAAACTATGTGATTAATCAGTTTTGTTTATGACAATTATTTATTTTTTACGGACTTTATTAGTATATGATTGATTATTTAGTTTGAGTTTACAGCATTGAATGGACAGTATTTATTTTATTAAAATCTGAAATCACATATTTGATTGGACAGTATGTTATTTCAAAACATAAAATTGTAAGTTTTGTAATTTTATAGTATTTTCTAGGTCATTAAAATTAGTATAATAAACTTAATTTTCTTAGTTTTATTTAGTCGTCCTCAGCTTTTTACAGGAATGGTAACCGTATGTTTATAAAATTTGTATACTTGCATTTAATAAGTATTTTTTAAAAAAAGATGGTAATCATGTATTGTGAAAGTATGGACTGAAATTATGGTATTACACCAGGTAATTATGTTTGTTATTTTTGTACTTTTGCATTTATGGATATGTTTTTTTGTTCTCTTTTAGATGTTGCAAGTGCTCATCAGAATGTGTATTCAAAGAGGTACCAATAAAAAAACCATTGTCTGCAGAAAAGCATTGATGGAAGAAGAAATGTAACAGTGAATGCAACAGTCTACCTCCTTCAATCTGTCATGCAGTAAGAGTATGATGAATCATAGTTAGCAAGTTGTTTCACAGTGCATGTGAAATACACAAAAAACCTGTTTTGTGTATCATGATTTTGCTAGTTTCTTGGCTTTGTGACCAGATTGATATTTTATTTTTTGTTTTACTTTTTGAGAGCTGTTTACTACTAAACCATATACTTCCTGCTTTAGTCATTTTGTTTTAAGAAAATTTTCATCTCAAGTTTTACATTTTTAGTGCAGGAATGACTATTTTGTCTGCTTTAAAAAGATCCCCCACCCGGAAAAAAGTTTTTAGCGCAAGAATTTCTAGGAATCCATACATTAAAAGATAAAAATATTAAATTGTGTTCATTAATCATGTTTTATTCCTCAGTTAAATATTCTTTCTCAAACCACTTGTGATGAATTACTTTCTCATATTGTTTTTAATACTGAGGCAGCTGTATTCATGCTGCATTATTATGGTTAACTATTTATTTTGTATGAGACTTACTGGAAGGATCCTACTTTAGTTATTAAAACTATCTTCTACAAAAATGCTTTTTTAAGTAGTTATTAAAACCATCTTAGTGAAAAATCCTTAAACATTTTTTTTCATAGTATATCCATGTAAAATCACTATGATTGTTAGTAATATATATATTTAAATTACATTCTCAGTTATATTTTCTACTGAGGCATCTGCATTGCAACAAAGAGGTCTTGATTTTTTATTTTTATGTAGGCTGCACTAATTTTGTAAATGTTTCTGAGTTACTTTATGTACCAACTCAGGCTTTATCCTGTTTGTTGACTTACCAGCTTAAGTCTATTGATTTTGTTTTATCGCTCATTGTCTTAAGTCAAATGTTATAATTTGACCACTCATACATTTGAAGTCAGATGTTATAATTTCATCATTTTGTATCTGAAGCCTGTTACTATCTCATTGTCTGAAGTCAAATGTTACAATTTAACCATTCATACATTTGAGTCCAGATGTTATAATTTCATCTCTGTTTCTCTGAAGCTAAATTTGGAATTTCTTCTGAAAATTTTTTGAGTTCAGCTCAGCAATTTATCCCGCTGTCTTTTTGTAAAGAAACAAAAATCCTCTTCTTTATTCATGTTGCAATTGTAAGTCATAGCTAACTTTATTTGTCAGTTATTTTATTTTAAAGTTTTTATTAATTTGAATTGTTCTCTGGTATGATATCCCATAATTGCTTCAGTTTTTAGTTCTTGTCCATTCAATTTGATAGTCATATATATTAACTTTTAATTTGGGGGTTACTATTTGTCATGAAATGTCTAAATTACGATATTCACTGAAAGTCAGTTTTATTGAGAACTGCATTGAACATGAATAAGTGGATGTTGATAATTTTCTAAATATGAATAAGTGAATGTTAATTTTCAAAATAATCTATGGGTCTATTATGTTCAGTGTACCATTGTTTAAAATCAAATAACAGGTGCAAGAAATTTCCTACACATAATATAGATTATTAAAATGCTGTTGATACCAACAAGTGATTATAGAACATTCAAGAGATATTTTTATACTATTACAAGGGACTATTTATTTGCAAGAAAATTATCATCCCTGCACCTATAATAATTTGCACCTCAGCCTGCAGGTGACGGACTGAGTATAACCTTTGCACTCTCCCCAGAGTAATTCCTAGTATGGGTTTGCTTATGACGTTGACATGGTGTTGGCTGTGTATGTGGGTATCATTAGGTGTGAATTCATCTATTTCCGGCTCTGAGTTGTTTCCATCGGAATGTGAGTTGTTGCCCATAATACTATTTTTGGTAGAACTTCTAGTTTGCATTATAGCAGAGTTATTTGCTTGTATTTTGGGGATTTTTACATTGATTTTAAACTTTGCTATTTCATTTAGTTTGGTTCCTGTGCCAGTGGCTGTTCTTGGCTCTATGGTGCCCTTAATTGGGGGACATTTTCCCCTTTTATTATAAGAAACTATAGTTTTCTTTCAGTGGTTAAATTGTAAAAATAAAAATAAGGATTTCTCTATGGTTCTACAATTACCTGTATATCACCAATTATGCGAAAGGGTTTGAGTTGGTTGTTTGATTAAGTGATAATATTTTTATATTGATAAATATTTCTCCACATCAATTAATAATTCTCTAGCAATTATTAATCACAATCACACTTGAGACTTTGTCGTTGCGGTCTGGAGTTTTATCGAAGTCAAGCCCTGGAGAATGTCATCTAATTACCTCCCTCCCCAAATGTTACTTGTCAAGAGCAATTACCCTAGCTGAACTACCTTGTCAGTCAATTTGTCTTTATTCTCGCCCGCACATGTATTCCCCAATTTCGAATATCAGAGGAACCAATCCCATTTTATATCTTTCATTGATACAAAGGTAAACATACTGATTGAAGCATATTTTACAAATTGACTAAATAGCTAATATAATTACATATGTGCAATGCATTTGAATATTACTTATTTATAAGTGTAAGCAATTAAATTGATATTGTTCATACTAATCATCAGCACGTGTAAAACGTAACAAGAATGCATTAACTTGTATGAATAATATATTTATAGCACTAGTGGATTTCAGTTTTTAAGGAAAGATTTGTAATAAATATATACATTGTTTATCTCTACGAAATTTGACATTAAGATTCTGCATCATACTCAATAGTTAATAGAGAGGTTGCCATGCTTGCTAATGTAGGGGGGCGCTTTCGGCTTCTGCCGCTTTCGCGCTTATTTATGGGCTCGGGTTTTGGTGGGTAGGGACTGTCCATCTGGACCTGTTTACATTTGTTTGCTTCAACACAATGTCCTAACCTCCTTGACAGCAGTTACCCACTGGTCCTGCTTACATATGTCCATATTGCGCGTCCTATTCGTCCTTGATGGGTTTATCCCTTCCCCTCTCTATCTCTAGCCAGAAAGTGATTGTAATTAGAGAACTGACCAGAGTGCTCTCACCCGTGGCTGTCTATCAAGTGTGACTGCTAACAGTTTGACATGGTATGGTCCTTTCTTTCGTCAGTACAGCGTGCGATTAGTTAAATGTTAACTCGAATCAATTAGTGACGATTTTGTGCCTGCGCTAACAGTTTCCCATGGCAAGGTCCTTTTTTAAGGGCCGCTTAATATCAGTTGCCGGGCTGTAGTTTGCCCACCCCTAGTTTAGACCATTTACAGTGAAGTTCGTCTGCTGACCGATGATTGGTAGAAACCGCATTCACTGACATCAGCACAGCAGCCCACACATTCTTTTTGTCTTTGTTTGTGACTTAGCTATTTAGTTGTGATTGTAGGATGTTTTTTTCTGCATTTCTATGCCTCTATTTAATGCAACGATCTCTGAATGCGTGAAATTATCTTCATGTGCGCGACATGTTGTGTTTATCACGAATGGTCTCTGATGATCTTGGCCAAATGTACTTTCGCTAAAGCATGACTCTGATCAGCAAAGCAAAGATTTGATGAAACTGATAGAAGTGAATCATTAGGGAAGTCAACACCAAACGTGATATGCTACTGTCTGGATGACATCTCTGCACCTCCTTGCTGACACCTCACATTCGCCAGTAAGCTGGTAAATATTTTTAATACAAAGTCTAGGTAATAACCATTTCATTCTTTGTCTGATAAATACGGAACATAAACTCAGCTTGTGGCAAAATGGTAAATTTTTCGGAATTTAGAAGTTGTCCGTGATCGCCATGTAGAAGCTGGTTCTACCTACTAATATAATTACAGTATATGCAATATAATTGAATATTAATTACTAATTACAAGAATGCATTAACTTGTTTGAATAATATATTGATAGCACTAGTGGATTTCAGTTTTTAAGGAAAGATTTGTAAGAAACATTGTTTTTCTCTACGAAATTTAACATTGTTCCCAACACAGAAACTTATTTGATTCCAATGGGATGTTGATAATTGTCCTTGTTTCATGTCCCATATGCTCTCCCCCCCCAAAATACCAAACATTCCTGCAAGATCATGTCTAAACTGGTATATATTGTTGACAATCTCTGGCAATTTATAGTAGCATTGATAAAAACCTTGTCGCTATGAAAATCTCGCGCAACGTCACGGTGTCAGGCACATTTGCCGCCCAACGACCTTTTTTAAAGGTTACCCTAAAACAACGCGAAAATCGACGGTCATTTTGCACGGATATTCAAATCGTTAATTGAATATTAATCTAGACAAACTAATTAAATAATAAAATAATATTTTTAATTGATTTAAAAATTTTAAAATAAATAAATAATAAAAAGTTTTCTTACCTTTTACTTGAACTTGAGAATTTCTGCATCGATGTCAAATTGAATTTCTGCATTGATATCATATTCCTTGAATGCATCTTCTGGCAACAGTGTAATATCAAGAATGTGAAAGAAAACTTTCTTGTACCACTTTACTGTTTTTCTGATGCTAGGGTATGCAGTTGTTACACTGTCACACAAATCCACCCCTCCCATATATTTGTTGTAATCACAAATGCATGCTGGTTTGACAATTGGTTGCTTTGTTTTGTAATTAGTTTTACCTGTATTTATTACTGTATTGTCATGATGCATTGTGCTGAGAATGTGTATCTGTTTCTTGTCTTGCCATGCAAAACAAGAAATGCCATCATTATGAACAACTGAAATTTGTCCTGGAGTGAGTTTAGTGCCTGGGAAGTTTTTTGGCATGTCTTTTCTGTTTCCCATGACAGTTCCACATATGTATGTGTTGTTTGCCAAAAGAATGCGTGCTAGGGTGGGGCTAGTGAAAAATCGATCTGTGTACAGCTTGTAATATTGCCCTAGCAGTGGTTGTAAAAGTGTTAGAACCACTTTCTCACCCTGATTTCCATCAGTAAAAGTGTACTCGGTGTCTTTCCCCGTGTACATAATGAAATCGTAAACATACCCTGTCATACTCTCACAAATTTCGTATGATTTTATTCCAAATCTAGCACGTTTTGATTTTATGTACTGTCTAAAACCCAAACGACCCTTCCAGAGCATCAGGGATTCATCCACACATATTTTCATCAGGCACGTAAACTGATGAAAATACTTGTCTGAAATGATCGATAATGAATCTGATTTTGTTGATACGGTCATTAGGATCTGAGACAGCGTTGTCACAAAAATGTAGGCAGCTTAGCAACAAAGAAAATCGTCTGCCAGACATTACTTTTCAAAATAAAACTTGGCCAAAAGCTTCATCTTTACAAAAATAATGTTCTAATGTAGGTAGTCTACAAATTCCCATATAAAAAATAAGTGCCAAAAATTGATAAAATTCGCGTACCTGTGTATCACGCCATAGTTTGATACGACTATCAGAAGTAAGGTTGTCTCGCAAAAGTTGCTGAGATGCATAAATATTTGTGTACTCCACAATCTTTTGCGCAAAATTTTCTGGAAGAAATGCCTGAAAAACGTCTAATTCTGTCGCATTTTCTGGCAACTGCACTTTTACCCCACTACTACCCTCAAATGCATGGGGCTTTTCAATGGGACGCGAAGAGTCGCTAGGTACAAACCACGCGTCCACACGAGGCCGACCGGTCTTGCTGGTAGTGGTACTAGTACTTGGTCCACAGTCACCTCCTCCATATAAAAATTCAGTAGGGACTGGCTCTAAATCCTCCTCTGAGGAAATATTCAAATCATCATCGGTTGAGTCACATTCGGATCCAGCTGTATGACCGAATTCAGTTTCCGTTAGCGTCAAAGTGTGCCATTGCGGACGAAAAAATGTCTGCTCTCCTGTTCGGGTTGTATCACAAACGGCGGGAATTTAGTCACATGATCATCCTAATTATAGAATCTAAATATAGATTCAGCAAGGGAAGTGAGTGCTGAAGCAGACGGCAGTTTTCCTTCACTCTGATTACTAATTGTTTAAAGTGGCTATCGATTTAAAAAAGAGTGCGACAGCGCAGACCTGAAAAGGCTCAACGTCACAGAAAGAAGGATTTGTTTTGAAGCCTTTAAAAGGTCGTACGTCGGCCAACGGGTTAATATTATATTAGTCAATTCATACGCATTTCGTGTGATAGACATTTTTGAACTTTTAAAAATTGAAATACTAGGTCGACGTTATTGAATTAACGCGTTTTCTGTTATACAGTTAATGCGCGGTATCTGAGTAGTTTTACAATTGGCCATGGGATTTATTCTGCCTCAACTAATTCATGCTCTATGTATTCCTACTGTGATAAATATTTCTGACTTCTAGTACTCTCTTGCTAGTGCAAAAGATATGTCTGATAAGATATAAATATTATCATCAATCACAAAGTGCATGAATCAATAATCATCAATACAAAAATACAGTACAACAAAATTGTACATTAACATACTATTGGAGAAAACGTGACTATTTAAAAGAATGAAAAAGGTAAAGGGTAGATAAAGAAAAGATTTCCTAATTCTTATGCCTTAGTGATTTCTAGCTAGTTTCTGTCTAGCATTTCCCTATGGTTCCTCAATTATTGTACATCACCGGTACGAGCTCCCAATTATGTGAAAGTGTTTGTGTAGATTGTTTAATTATATGATAATATTTTCTCCACCTCCTTTAATAATTCTCACAATTATTAATCACAATCACCCTGACTGGGTCTTTGTCGTTGCAGTCTGGGGAATGTGTCATCTACTTACCCCCCTCCCCAGGTATTACTCGACAAGAATAAAGGCCCTAGCCAAGCTACCTTGTCAGTCGATTTGTCATTATTCTCGCCCCAACACATACACATGTAAGATATATAATATATACATTTAACATTGTTCCCATCACACAAACTTCTTTGATTCCAATTGGGGCAGTAAGGACAGCTTGTTTCTTCCATACAGTCTTGGCGTTTGTGGCCGAGTTGCAGACAGTTACTGCATAGTATTAGTGTAGTGCTTTGAAACTCGTATTGTTGTTTGTATACGAGTGTGTTTGGTGTAGTGGTTGATGTGATGTGTATGGCAAATAGGGTTGTATTTCTGATTCTGTAAATGTTTGTGAATGTGAGTGCTGGATTGTGTGTTTCCAGCACCCTTGTTATCCCCTTTAAGGTGGTTTCCTCTATGTGTTGTGGGCCTGGTGGTTTGGCGTGCGGGATGAGTGCTATTAGTATGTGTTGGTTGGATGGTTGGTGTAGTGTGGTGTGTACTTTAGTGTTTTTTATTTGTTCTATGTTTGCAAGTCTTAGCGCAATTTGTTTGTTTGGTGTTGTGATTACTATTTTTCCTGTTGTGTTTATTTCTAGGGTGTGGTCTTTGGTTATGTGTATATTTAGTTCTTTTGCCAGGTCCTTTTTGTGTGATTGGCTAAATACTGGAAAGGTGGGGGGGGGGGGAGTGGGTGTGTATGTAATTGTGTACATGGCTTTGAAAGAGGCCGGTGTGTGTGGTGTGTTTGTGAAGGCTTACCCCTCTGTGTGTCTTCTTCTTTCCCTTCTTTTTTTCTTCTTCTCCTTCCTGGTCTGTTTTAAGTTGCGGCCCAATGAGCTCACACACCGCTCGTGTTCTTTGCCTGGTGTTTATAATATATACATTTAACATTGTTCCCATCACAAACTAATTTGATTCCAATGGGATTCTGATCATTTTCCTTGTTTACACTAGTTTCATGTCCCATATGCTACCACCACCACCCAAACTTTCCTGCAAGTTCTTGTCTAAACTGGCATATATTGTTGATAACCTGTGGCAATTTTTAGTAGCATTGATAAAAATCTTGGCCCTGTTATAAACATTTTTCACAGCTGTTCCACATCGTAGACTGCTTGTGGATCTAAAGCGCAGTTGTCTTTCTGCACTCTTAGCAAAATAATAGTAAATATCTATCATTACGGACTCCATGGGCGGTAGCTCATCTGCAGCTTTCTTACCTGTGTTATGTACAATGTGAAGAGTGCATCCAGATAAGTACAGCTCTGGCTGTTTAGTCTATAAAAAAGAGAAAAGGTATAAATAATAATGACTAATTAGTAATACAAATAAAGTGTAAAGTTTTAGAAAATAATGCCAAACATATTATTGTGGAATGTGTGTGTAGAACTACACTCGCTTTGTTTTAAAATGGCAATGGCACGGAATGGTATATTGTCAGTGCTTAATGAGTAGTGCTGACAGCACTGAGCAGAGACGAGTGTGCATGCTTTTATTATTTTACTCCTACCTTCATATACCCGATGACGCCCTTGTTTTTTCCACCTATCACTTCTACATTATCACAACCGAGGCTCAGGCAGTTTTCCCATGGAATCTCTGTATTTTCCATTTCATCTGCAATTAGCTTGAAGATATTCTCCCCTGAAGACATAAACACAATTTGGCAGAGAAGGGATTTCTCTGCGTGCGCCCTTGGTTATTAATTAATAAACGACATTATACTCATAATTAATGTATATTAATTAATTCTCTTTTATACCAATCATGCACAATCTCCTCAAGGATCTTGTCATGCGGTCTGAGAGTGACTAGGTCAAGCCTTGAGTCGTCCGTCTGTCAGGGACCATCTCCTCAAGTGTTGCTTGTCACAGAAAGTGAACTATACATACAAGATGTACTTACTGATGGTAATACATAAAATAGCAGGAGTACAAAGTTCGCATACGTAAACGTACGCACACACACGAAGCATGTCTCTGGCAGTGTTTTGTAACTGTAAGATTTTTAAATTGTTCATCGTGCGTTTTCTTCGTCACACATATCATCTAGGTTGGCATCTTGGTCTGAGTGTGCCTCACCCGCTGTGGCGTCGTCTGTGATTGTCTTCTTTCCGGCGCTGTAGCTTTTGATCGTTTGGTGGCCGCGTCCGGTGACTCTTGAATTGTTCCTTTTGCCAGCGCCTTCCGTGTTTTCTAAATTTATCATTAACTCTTTACCGGGCAGACGTTTTTCCCTTTTTTAGCTCTAAACGGGCAAGATTTTTCAGGATTTCAGTGAGATTTAGGGTTACGTCAGTAAAAACATCATATCTTGGGTATTAGTGTATATATTTTAATGAAATAAACTGCAAAATGAAAGCAATAATAAAAAATATACTTATCTGACTCAACTTGTGATGTGTAGAATTGTAATCCATCCATGAACACCAAGAGTTACCAAAAAAAAGTGATTGTCCAGTGATTATCAGCTACATACACTATACTTACAAACACTATTTACACAACACTGTCTACTTTTTATTGGCTGCCAAGGTGCTCAGGGAAGCAAGTGTCCTTGCAGAGGTTAATCTGGCAGACATCACAGCCAAATGTGGTCTCCACAGCTCTGCCAGATTCAGTACGGCGTTTGGCCACTTTGCAGTGCACACAGCCTTTCTTCCTTCCTTCAAATTTCACCAGCTTATGTGCACTTACATTGACCTGGGCCACTGTCTGGCTCTTTCTTTTGGATGCTGCCTTACTTCTGCAAGAAAATCCTGCAATGAGCTGGTCTGAGAGATCCAGGCGGTAGTCCAGCAGGGAGTAGCGTTTGCTTGGCTTCGCAACGCACTTCTCGTAGAGGATGAAGGCGTTGTTGATGGCTGAGTCAAAGACAAAGCTAAGCAGGTACCTCCAGTACTTCCTGCACTTTCTGATTGTGCTGTAGTACCCCCTCATCTGGTCATCTTTGTCCACTCCCCCCATGCTCTGGTTGTAGAGCTTGACAACAGCAGGGCAAGGCACAACCACTCTGGTGCGAGAGCGTCGGTCCCAGCGCTCAACTTGGTCCGTCTTGTGTGAGGTGTTGGTGGACAGCAACAGCACATCTCGCTTATCATGCCATACTGTTGCAATAAGCTGATCCTTCTGAAAGACCTGATGCTCCCCATGCTTCAGTTCCCTCTTCTGTCTGAAGGCCACAGGTAGATCCTTCCTGTTCTTGCGCACTGTTGATGCTGCATAGGTCTTCTCGCGCAGTAGATTGTTCAGGAGGGCCACAGAGGAAAAAAAGTTGTCAAAATAGAGGTGATGGTATCTTCCAAGGAATGGAGAAGCCATCTTCATCACCACATCATACCCCAAGCCCTGGTGTGTACCATCTGCTCTCCTTCCACAGTAGACATCAAATTGAAGAAGATAACCACTCTCAGATTCACAAGCACACCAAACTTTCATACCCCACTTCATAGGCTTGACTGGCATGTATTGACGAAGTGTGCTTCTGTCTTTGAAAGGGATCATTGCTTCATACCTGCCTACCTTCCGCTTTTAGCGGAAGAATCTCCCGCTTTTACCTCGAATCTCCCGCTCTTCCGCTTCCAAAAGAAATCTTCCGCTTTCATTTTCATTTTCGATTTTTTTTTCACGATCGATTATGACAGAACGAAAAACTTACCGTGCGTTCAATAGAGCTAACGGCGGCGTAACTCTAACTGCTTCTCTGTCGTCTGCTATGAGCTCTTCAGCATACGAGTCCTTTTCTAACACTTCCGGAATCTTATTCGTCGGCCGTTATTAATTTTAGTTGACAAAACAGAATTTCGCTCGTGAAATAAACATTTTCTTTAAATATTTTTTTATGTTGAGAAGTCAGAGCTTAGCGGGATAAGCAAATTCGGTTCATAACGTTTTTACTGCCCGTTCGACCGATAGACGAAGTTCGCTTTTTCAAAATGGTGGCCGGGTAGCGATAGTATATGCGTGACAATTACGAAATATTTACTTTAATAAATAACATTCAACTTACATATAAAACAGTCTATGCAATTTTCTTCAGAAATTATCCGTCCAAAACGAGCTACTTTGACGAATTATATTGCAATGCTAGGAAAAGGATTGGCGTTTTCAATAACGGTAGGCCTATGTTTAAAACCGCGTTGAGGTTCAAATAATCATTTTTCTAGAATCCGTTGTAATTATTCTTATATAATATGTAACTTTGTAAGGCTTCAAAATTTATTTTTTAAAAAAAAGTGACACAAGTTTTAAAACAAAAGATCATCGACGATAAAGAAATGATCCTGAGTCAAATTTGTTTGAAAGTAATTTACGGAATTGTGAACATTTTGATTTAGTCGAATTTTTTATTTTAATCATTTCTGCTAAAAAAATAATAAAAAATTAGAAATATATATAGGCCTATATATATACATGTATTTGTAAATTAGCCGTTGATATTTTGTGATTACGCAGTACACACATTATTATAATAGAATTTTAGAAGGCATGATAATAAATGCACATATATTGAAGACAAAAGAAATGCATAAAACATTAAAAATAATAATATTAAACATATCCAATTCTTAATTAACAAAGCATGCTTATTGAAGAATAATGTCTTTTTAATAACATTTTAAATGTTACAGGAAGACTTTCACTGTTTTTTCTCTAGTCTAATGGACATGTAAATTTAGAAAAATACAGGTGTTTTATATATTTAAATCATTTATAAATTAAAATCTGAACCAGATATTCTAAAACTAATAACTGGTATTGCTTTCTCATAACAAAGACAACATATATTCCAAATTTTATTAATGTGGATTGATAAAAAATATTTTTTTAAAAATTTTTTTGCAATATTCTGGTTCTATGTAGTATTAGAAGATAAAAAGACTGTACACTGAGGATGTAAAGGATAGTAATATATAGTATTAGTATATTTAATTCTGAGAGAGCTAAATGACTAAGAGCAGGCCTATGTAGTATGGATAGGGTATATTTATTTTTAAAAAAATAAACCACTTGAACACTTTTAAAGTTCTGTAGTCTTTATTTTTACTTTAAATGTGTTTTTCTCAAAATGACTTTTTTCCTCTGTTGAACTAAATGCTAAGACCCCTTTTGAATAGTTGTAATTATTCCATGTCCCTGAAATTTGGTATACTAGTTTCTCATACATAAAATTAAAAGGTTGTGTGTGGATGAAAGCCTATATGCTTTAGGTTTAAGTAAATTTTATTTTTTTAAATTCTACATGTTCTCCCAAAATATATATTTTAGATGGGTACAATAAAAAAAAATCATAACTTTTTTCTTAAAATTTTTCAATAGGCACATGTTCCTTTTTGTGGCTTGTACATTAGATAATAAAAAGTTAAATATATATTTTTTTAAAAATCCATTTATGAAATATTTTTGAATTTCTGTAAAAGTGAAAATCATGATGCGGTACTTCAATGGCCCATTATTCTGAAATGTGAAGATCCTTCTTCAAATGAAGTCTAAAGAATATCTAAATAAAACTGCCTAACACTTGGTGTGCTTGACAAAAATTCATCTAAAATAAACAGTGGAATGGAGACTAGACAAAATGTAGACAAATTGTTGTGCTTTGCATTAATCATTACATTATTGGTAAGTTTATTTACAAATATTAACATTATTTTTTTTATTTTGCATTTATTTTATATTATTGGTATTTCTATTAAAAAGCCAGACTCCTAATAAAATCTTCTGGTTTCCATTCAAAATCTTCTGGTTTTGGACCAGTGATCTTCTGGTTTCCTAAGGTGGGGGGTAGGCAGGTCTGTTGCTTCATCAATGCTGATGTCTCTGTGGGGCTTGTAAGCTTCTATAAATGTTTTGTTGGTCATATCTAGAAGAGGCCTGATTTTGAAGAGACGATCAGTGCCTGCTGAATGAATATTGTCTGCTACATGTAAATATTGCCCAAGCTTCTTAAATCTCTTCAAAGGCATTACTTAGTTGATTCCAGGTACACCTAATCTATCATCACCCGACCAATACATTTCTTCTCTAGGCAGGTTATGAATACCTAACAAAATAAGAAGTCCAAAATATGCTTTTATCTCCGTGCCGTTGGTTTCTTTCCAAAGTGGATCGCCATTTTGTTTTTGTGCGATCTTCTGACGAGCGTACTCGTTTGTTTCATCGGCAATTTTTGTAAACATTTCTTCTTTGAAAAGCGGGTAGAAGAAATCCAGCTGAGTAGAATTATTACCTAATATATTAGTTGGTCCTGTTTCTGAATTAAAATCGGAAATATACAGTGCCGAAGTATTACTACTCCTAACATGTGCATCTCTGATAACGCCCACCCCCTCCCCCTCTTCGACATTATCAGAATCATATTCACTAATCTCCCAGTCTGAAAGATCCGAAGTATGCACACTACTAACGCTAATGTCACTATCAGAATCAAAATCTACCTCTCTTACCTCATTATCCGTTATATTAAACCCACTAAACTCCTCGCTGTCACTAGACGATTCAACAAACTCCATTTTTTGATATCTGCTCGTTATACGCTTGCAAAAAGCGAAGAAAACTTCAGGAAAAATTTTTTGCTGCCACGTGCAAAGGCTTCAAAATGGTGAAGGAAGCATTGTACAAACGTCATGCTTCCTGTAGAGACCGGATATGATGAAATAAGGAAAGGTAAAGAACTCTAACTGAAATGGGTTGCTATGGGCGCTATTGGGCAATCCGCCCTACACGATGTACGGGCGAAGTTGGGCGTTGCACCCGGTAAAGAGTTAACGGATTTTATGATAATTACTATTATTTTACATATCAAGTTAATAGTCCACTGTTATGTACGCTCACACAGTTTTAACTAGTTCTATTATGATTTTAAACACAGTCTAACTCTGCTCCACACTGGAGAATAAGAAGGTAATAGGCGGCACTGCCTATTTCACAGTTTCACATAAACCATATTTAAACGTTAACTTCGCGTATTTGCATGTTTCTCTTCTGGGAGTATCTCATCTAGTGACTGGTCTTGGTTTCTCGCTAACTCAATGCTTTATGTCTAACTCTTTCTTTCACCCTCACTCTCGCGTCCTCTCCTGCTCTTTTTTTCTCGCTTCTCTCTTCTTTCTCTTGCCTCTATATCTCAATTGGTAAATAGAATTCATCTTATAAATAATTGTCCACAGGTCTTTGCTTAACTACTATAATTGTCCACAAGTCGCAGACCACTGTGGAGGCATTGCCATGTTTTCTTAGCAACCCCTATACTCCTTTCAACAGTGGTTCAAGTGGAACTGAGCAAAGTTATAATTTCGCTCTTTGGCATTTTTGAGGTTTAAGTATAGAGGTCTTTAGCCAGTCCGTTAGCATGTAGCACTGTAGCACATGAAACCGAGTGTTTTGTAGTTGTCTTCAAAAGCTTGGAACAATACAGATTTATACAGAATCCTGGCATCATGCACTGATCCAAGCCATTTGGCAACAACATTGATGAACACCATTTCGGGGTCACACATCACCTGTAACAATAAATGCTAAATACTGTATTCTGCATGCCATTTAATCAGCCTATCCTGTTTGGAAAGTGTTGCAGGTTAAAAAATTTCAATTTATTTTGTTCTGCCTCTTCTTTGGGCAATTTAATCCATAAGGGCACATGCCTCATGAAAGCATCTGTCACTCGTTGAATCGGTCTACACACCGTCCACTGATTTACAACAATTAATTTGCCAATTACATCTTCAATTGCACCAGTTGCATAAAAATGCAATGTCAACAAAACTTGAAATACGAGAGTGAAGTGTCCATCCGCTTAACTGGATAGTCAGTATCCGCAATCAGCTCATCAATCAGCAAATAAATGTAATTTCGTCTGAAGCGAAACTTTTTAAATACTTGAGGGATCATCAAATATTTCTAACAGATGTATTCTATCTCGAAATACTCACATTTAAAGTGAAATAAATACTACAAAAACCTTTAAAAATTGTTCACTGTTGCTCATTTTCTTATTAATTATTCCCTGTCAATACCTCATTGATTCCCTAACATTAATTTAACTCTTATGTTAACACAGAGTCAAAGGTATTTTTTTCTGAATCCTCACTATTATGACTTTTGACTTCTATAAAACCAAAATACTTCTTTAAACCAAAAACCAAACCTGCTAAGAGGGAAAAACTTATTTATCAATACACATTCTTCAAATTTGATACATAAATTGCTCATGAAATAAAAAAGTAATGTTACCTATTACTTTTGAATATCTTGTTTACTTTTTTAACTCCTCCCTTTTCTCTCTCTCTTCTCTTTTTCCTCTTTTGTCTCTTTCAGTATTCTTTCGTTCTCAAACTGCTCTACTCTGTCAGCTACATAGTTTTGTCCGTATTCAACCATGTTTTATTCGGCGATTCCTAACTCGCGGGCATAAATCTTTCCTTCCTTCATCCATGCCATTCACATTTCATACATAACTGTGCTATGCTACTGTTCCTGATTTAACACGTTCTTAAAAATGCTAAGCGTTCATGTTCTATTGAGCAAAAGAAATGTCTGTTCTTGTGTACACTTATAATCAAATAATCCTTATGCATCAGTCTAAAATCATAACATGCATGAATTTCATAACATTATCATCAATGGTCTCTGATGCTCTCGGCCACATGTTCTTTGGCTAAAGCCTGACTCTGATCAGCAAAGCGAAGATTTGATGAAACTGATGGAAGTGATTCATTAGGGAAGTCAACAACAAACATGTGATGTGCTACTGTCTGCATGACATCTGCACCTTCTTGCTGACACCCCACATTCGCCAATAAGCTGGTAAATGCATTTTAGGTAAGTCTAGGTAATATGTGTTGTTTGCCAAAAGAATGCGTGCTAGGGTGGGGCTAGTGAAAAATCGATCTGTGTACAGCTTGTAATATTTCCCTAGCAGTGGTTGTAAAAGTGTTACAACCACTTTCTCACCCTGATTTCCATCAGTAAAAGTGTAATCAGTGTCTTTCCCCGTGTACATAATGAAATCGTAAACATACCCTGTTCTACTTTCACAAATTTTGTATGATTTGATTCCAAATCTAGCACGTTTAGATTTTATGTACTGTCTAAAACCCAAACGACCCTTCCAGAGCATCAGGGATTCATCCACACATATTTTCATCAGGCACGTAAACTGATGAAAATACTTGTCTGAAATGATCGATAATGAATCTGATTTTGTTGATACGGTCATTAGGATCTGAGACAGCGTTGTCACAAAAATGTAGGCAGCTTAGCAATAAAGTAAATCGTCTGCCAGACATTACTTTACGAAATACTACTTGGCCAAAAGATTCATCTTTACTAAAATAATGTTCGATTGTCGGTAATCTACAAATTCCCATTAGCAAAATCAGTGCCAAAAATTGATATATTTCGCATACCTGTGTATCATGCCATCTTTTGATCCGGCTGTCTGCGGTAAGGTTGGGTTGCAAAAGTTGCTGAGATGCATAAATATTTGTGTACTCCACAATCTTTTGCACAAAATTTTCCGAAAAAAATGCCCGAAAAACGTCCAATTCTGACGCATTTTCTGGCAACTGCACTTTTACCCCACTGCTACCCTCAAATGCATGGGGCATGGGACGCGAAGAGCCACTTGGTTCGACCCACGCGTCCACACGAGGCCGACCGGTTTTGCTGGTACTGGGTCGACTCGCTCCACTGTCACCTCCTGCGTATAAAAATTCAGGTAATAGTCTAGGTAATAACCACTTTCAGTCTTTGTCTTTGGTACTGCTTATTTTTTATTGTCCATAGTCCGTTTGTTCGTTTCTTTACCAGGAATTCACAAATTTCCGTTCGCAACTCAACAAACCGTTTTAATACCTTTCCTTGACTCAGCCACCTGACTGACAGCTTTTGTTGTTAAGACAATGCAACAGGCACGGTTTCCAGAGTGGGAATGAGACATGTTTATCCCACTTGACATGATCAACCACATAATTCTGTATTTGTGTTCGAAACTAAACCAAACCACTGGTGCTTGGGATCCAGAGCCTTCTCCTATCTTTGATCGGAAAATGTCATAATACGGTAAAATCGATGGCCAGCTCTCGGATGAAGGGATCAGTCGAAGTTGTTAACTCTTTACTGGGCAGACGTTTTTCCTTAGCTCTAAACGGGCAAGATTTTTCAAGATGTCAGTGAGATTTTGGGGTACGTCGGTAAAAACATCATATCTTAGGTATTAGTGCATATATTTCAAAGAAATAAAATGCAAAATGAAAGGAAAAGTCTTTTCCGGTTCTCTTCGCATGTCTGGTTATGCATTCCAGCAAGAATACATTTTGTTCTACACCAGGTGCTGCGATAAACCCACACTGACTTGGGTGGAGAGTCTCAGTAGCCTGAACTCTTTCAGGACTAAATGAAGGGTGCTGTTCACTGCGCTCCCAGCATCGAAGCCCTCTTCCTGCTTAAGTGCTTGTTCAACCATGTCTATCACCGCCCTTTCGAAGAGCTTGCCTTCGCCGATTTTCAGGTCCGATAACCACTGTTTCCACAAATCACGGTCTAAATGGACTAGCGGTTCAACCTCAGCCAGCTGCTCCTTATCGCTTGTTACCTCAGACACTATGGGTGCCGGCATATGAAATATTTAATGAATTTCTGTAAAAGTGAAAATCATGATGCGGTACTTCAATGGCCCATTATTCTTAAATGTGAAGATCCTTCTTGAAATGAAGTCTAAAGAAATATCTTGGCCAGTGTATTTCTAAATAAAACTGCCTAACACTTGGTGTGCTGGACAAAAATTCATCTAAAATAAACAGTGGAATGGAGACTAGACAAAATGTAGACAAATTGTTGTGCTTTGCATAAATCATTACATTATTGGTAAGTTTATTTACAAATATTAACATTATTTTTTTTATTTTGCATTTATTTTATATTATTGGTATTTCTATTAAAAAGCCAGACTCCGCATAAGATCTTCTGGTTTCCTAAGGTGGGGGGTAGGCAGGTCTGAGTTCGCCATGCGTCCGCTTGACTTTTGGGGTTGTATCAAAAACGGCGGGAATTTAGTCACATGATCATCCTAATGGGATGTTGATAATTGTCCTTGTTTCATGTCCCATAGGCTTTCCCTCCAAAAAAAGCCCCCCCCAAACTTTCCTGCAAGTTCATGTCTAAACTGGCATGTATTGTTGACAATCTGGCAATTTATAGTAGCATTGATAATAACCTTGTCGCTGTTGCAAACATTTTTCATTTTCCCACCCAGAACAATGTTTTATTGACATGTTTTATGTCAAAAAAGAATGTGTTGTCTTCACTTATGACATACAGTTGTCTAATTTTGACAAACATTTGAATGGGTTGTATTGTCTCATTAGGCACAAGAACTGGGGCAAATTTTTTCATTTGCCATAAAGTCGAAACTGGCATTTTACAAAGCATTCAGCTTCATTATCCACCTGCAGAATTTTTTTAGCAGAAAGCCACACATTGTTCATTGCACCTTCCCTTGGACAAAGAAGAGTTCGTGAAGTCTCTTCATCATGTCTTTCATTGTAAAGAATCGGTCGACAAACTAGCAAGGACCTAAGCCATATATATTGGTTGATTAAGGCACCTTAACAGTTTGGCTGATTTTCTGAGGATATGTAATCTTTAATCATATTTTTGTTCATTTTCATTGAGGAGTTGGTCAGTTCTTCAAGATTTGACCCGAAGACGCCCTTGTTTTTTCTTGAATTTTTCTTTTTGCCAGCACCTTCCGTGTTGCTGTTGCTGTCTTCAAAGAGTTTAATGTGCGCCATCACTGGGAAACAGTACACTTAACGTTCACCACTGTAAGGCCTAGGACACAACCAGACTATCCTTAACCCATTTTCTACCATCCCCTAGTTTTTTGTTATTTTTCAGATATGTTGTGCTTTATGCACAAAAAGAACACAGAATAAATTTAGTTTTTATGAAAAACATGTATTTTTAATTTTATTGCAATTTTTGTTTGCGTTCCACATGTGGCGAAAGGGTACATTCACTTAGTGAACACATATTAAGAAAAATGAAAGAATCTGCAGTTGTTATTTATTTTAAGCCTTTTACAACAGCTATATTAGCCTTCACAACAGCCAAAATTCAATCATCTGAAGAGAAAATAGGTCAAACGAAACAGTTATTATTATAATACAGTGTTTCTAATTTCTATAACTGACAGCATGATCATTCTAACCTAAATAAAGTCATAAATTATATTTTGCATACTTATCTGCATGTATTTAGCAATAACTGAATAAGTGAATAATGCTCACCATATGTCATAACATGAACTATCCATTTGTGTACCTACATCAGCCCTGTAAATCCTGTTCAGTCAATTTCTTGGCTTGTTATGAACTGCATTGCCAATAGTTAGTTGATTTATTTAATTTTAATGTCTTTTCACTTGTGGATATGAGACACATTCCACACGTGCATAAATATACTTTGATACACCCATATTCGCGTACACATGATCGGAAGAAAAAATATAAACTTATGAACAGATTCTGCTTTGATTTTAATTCTAGCAGAATAGTTTCTGATAAGCATCCCATCATGCCAGAAGAACTCCCCATCTCTTTCTCCACTTGCCAAATCCTATTCCTAGGCAGAACTTCAAAATCACTGTCAAAGACATATTTAGCTGCAACCGTGTCAATGTCATCTGCCTCTGGCCATCTAAAGATATTGTCCTTACCACTGTTAGTACTTGTCATGAATTGGATGTCGGCAGCATCCTTGCTATGCACAAGTAGTACCTGGCCTATGGAAAAGTGAGAGTCATAAAATACCGCCACAGTCTGACCCTGAGGAGAGAATGTGAATGTAAAATCTGCAGACACTAGATGTTGTACTGGAACTTCGCTGTCAGTGTTTTCAATCTCAGTGGAGTCAGAACAGTCATTCACCCTTTTATGCTTCCTTCCTCTGGTACTTGTGGTGGCACAAACTTTCTTCAGAGAGTTCAGAATGTCAGCATCCACTTCTCCAAATTTGAAGTGAAGAAATTTAAGGCATAATGCATCCAAAGGTACATTGGAAGTCCTGAGCTCAGGTGCAGATTTACTTAAAACCACTTTTTCTTGGTCCACAAGAGCTTTTATTGCCTGAAACTTTCTTTCTTGGAAGAGCATTTAGAGAGGAGGCTGACAAGCTCTTTTGCACTCTTGCAAGGGCCACCAAACTTGTCAACTGCCTCAAGGATGGCTTCTTTTGTACTTTGGAGCTTTTCTTGCTTCTTGCAAATAGGAACGTATTGTCTTCACTTATGACATACAGTTGTCTCATTAGGCACAAGAACTGGGGCAAATTTTTTCATTTGCCATAAAGTCGAAACTGGCATTTTACAAAGCATTCAGCTTCATTATCCACCTGCAGAATTTTTTTAGCAGAAAGCCACACATTGTTCATTGCACCTTACAAAGAAGTCTCTTCATCATGTCGTCCATTGTAAAGAATCAGTCGACAAACTAGCAAGGACCTAAGCCATATATATTGGTTGATGTAAGGCACTTTAACAGTTTGGCTGATTTTCTGAGGACATGTAATCTTTAATCATATTTTTGTTCATTTTCATTGAGGAGTTGGTCAGGTCTTCAAGATTTGTTGAGTGTTGGTGACAAACACTGTAAATGAGCACCAGAAATAATTTCGTGTGAATGAAATGAATATTCCATTTGAAACTTTCCAAGTTCTTCATATTTGTCATCCTGTTGGGTTTTGGGTTTCAGTGTAAAAACTCTTTAAAGATTTTATGGTTATTTGATTAATGGCATTTAAATTTAGTTTTAAACCATATTTTTCTCTGCCCTGGAATGAAGTTTCAACCATTTTTTCAAGGGCTTCTCAAAGGTTTGGTAAATGTTTCCTTGTAAACTTTATCATTAACGGATTTTATGATAATTACTATTATTTTACATATCAAGTTAATAGTCCACTGTTATGTACGCTCACACACAGTTTTAACTAGTTCTATTATGATTTTAAACACAGTCTAACTCTGCTCCACACTGGAGAATAAGAAGGTAATAGGCGGCACTGCCTATTTCACAGTTTCACAGAAACCATATTTAAACGTTAACTTCGCGTATTTGCATGTTTCTCTTCTGGGAGTATCTCATCTAGTGACTGGTCTTGGTTTCTCGCTAACTCAATGCTTTATGTCTAACTCTTTCTTTCACCCTCACTCTCGCGTCCTCTCCTGCCCTTTTTTTCTCGCTTCTCTCTCTTCTTTCTCTTGCCTCTATATCTCTTTTGGTAAATAGAATTCATCTTATAAATAATTGTCCACAAGTCTTTGCCTAACTACTATAATTGTCCACAAGTCTCAGACCACTGTGGAGGCATTGCCATTTTTTCTTAGCAACCCCTATGCTCCTTTCAACAGTGGTTCAAGTGGAACTGTGAGCAAAGTTATAATTTCGCTCTTTGGCATTTTTGAGGTTTAAGTATAGAGGTCTTTAGCTAGTGCCTTAGCATGTAGCACTGTCTCCTAATATGAAACCATTGAGTGGTTTGTAGTTGTCTTCAAAAGCTTGGAACAATAAAGATTTATACAGAATCCTGGCATCATGCACTGATCCAAGCCATTTGGCAACAACATTGATGAACACCATTTCGGGGTCACACATCACCTGTAACAATAAATGCTAAGTACTGTATTCTGCATGCCATCTAATCAGCCTATCCTGTTTGGAAAGTGTTGCAGGTTAAAAAATTTCAATTTATTTTGTTCTGCCTCTTCTTTGGGCAATTTAATCCATAAGGGCACATGCCTCATTGAAAGCATCTGTCACTCGTTGAATCGTTCTGCACACCGTCGACTGATTTACATCAATTAATTTGCCAATTACATCTTGAAATGCACATTTGCATAAAAATGCAATGTCAAAACTTGAAATACGGGAGTGAGGGATCCATCCGCTTAACTAGATAGTCAGTATCCGCAATCAGCTCATCAATCAGCAAATAAATGTAATTTCGTCTGAAGCGAAACTTTTTAAATACTTGAGGAATCATCAGATATTTCTAACAGATGTATTCTATCTCGAAATACTCACATTTAAAGTGAAATAAATACTACAAAACCTTTAAAAATTGTTTGCTGTTGCTCATTTTCTTATTAAATATTCCCTGTCAATACCACATTGATTCCCTAACATTAATTTAACTCTTATGTTAACACAGAGTCAAATGTATTTTTTTCTGCATCCTCACTATTATGACTTTTGACTTCTATAAAACCAAAATACTTCTTTAAACCAAAAACCAAACCTGCTAAGAAGGAAAAACTTATTTATCAATACACCTTCTTCAAATTTGATATATAAATTGCTAATGAAATAAAAAAGCAATGTTAGCTATTACTTTTTGAATATCTTGTTTACTTTTTATTTAATCAATTTTAATAAGTATTATAGTAATTGCTAAAAATGTGTTTTTAAAAAGCGAAATAAAAACCATAGAAATCAACAACTGTATTAGTGTTGCTTGCATAACTATCCAACCACTACCATGTTGATCTCCTAACAATAATCCAGTTCTCCTAGTAATCCAGAGGCATATGTACTGCCTTCTGCCTTCTCCAGTGCACTTGTCTTCAACTTCTTAAACATTTTCTTTTCTCTACGATATCACTTTTTTTCTGGCTTTTCTGAATCTTCCTCTTGCTTACACCTTTTGTAATTATGTGCTTCCTGGTATGCTTGGAGTATGTTGGATGGAGTCACATCCAAGTGCCTCATTACCTGGGATAAATGATCACAGCCTTGGTTGAAATGAGACACTGCACTAGCAACTGCCACATGATCACATGCTCCTACATTAACTGATTGGGACACCTAGACTAAATTAGTGAGTTCAAGCACTAGTTGGCATTTTGAGTGCGGCCATATTGCATTCTTTTGAGAAGATTTGGATCTGACATTCTTCTATAGATAGGCAGAAGATCATTGGCAGCTTCAAAAGAAAGTGGTAATCCAATTCCCTACATTCCCTGCGCATGGGTCATGGGCTGTTCATTTTTAGAAATGGCTCTGTTTAAAAACACCAGGAATTTGTACCACTTTGGCACTCAGATGGTGTGGATTTGCATCTGTACTCATGCAGTGCAAAAGAGTAGCCCATATGGCATCACACATTGCTTGAGTATTACCAAGGTTGTCATTAATGGCTTTAGGGTAGTACCCCTGCAGTTGTTTGCACTTTCTGTCTATGAAAGCACCAAATTTCTTTCCATCAAGTCAAGCCTCTTTTTTCTTCTTTCTTATGTCAGTACCCATTCTTTTGTGACATTGGTTCACATATTCTATTTTTTCTACAGGTATGTCATAACATTTAGCATCATTCACAGGTTTATGAGCAGGAGAGTCACCATCAGACAACATCTTAGTATGTAGTATAACGCATATTATTTCTATATTTGACCTCTTCCACATTTTCACTGCAGCCTCCATCTCCATAGCTTTGGAGGACCCTTCATGATTTAATAAGACATGCTGAGCATGTTTTTCTTCCCAATGTGCCCTCTCTTCATCTGTCATACATTGTTTACTCATTGCACACGCCTGGCAATATTTAGAAAGCACCTTAAAATCTAGAACTAAACCTGTCAGAACATCAATAACTACTCCCACCCCATAATTAGAAGTAAATCTACGCTGCCATGTTCCATCAAAAGAAAACATGACATCAAGTGGATGAACTCTGCCACTTTCATCATCAGTATCACCATCATCATTACCATCAATGATATCAATATCAGTATTGGTTAAATCATCAGTATTTTCTCATTAACATTATTAACATTCTCATTATCACTATCACCATCACCATTTATGTCAGAATAGGCTCTGCCACAGCATCTGCTGATGCTGATAAAACAGTTTCAGCTATTGCAATGTTTGCTAATGAAATACGATTTAACATGCATGGAACCAATGTTAACTCTTTCCCGGGCAGACGTTTTCCCCTTTTTTAGCTCTAAACTGGCAAGATTTTTCAGGATTTCAGTGAGATTTAGGGTTACGTCAGTAAAAACATCATATCTTGGGTATTAGTGCATATATTTTAATGAAATAAACTGCAAAAATGAAAGGAAATGAAAGCAATAATAAAAAATATACTTATCTGACTCAACTTATGATGTGTAGAATTGTAATCCTTCCATGAACACCAAGAGTTACCAAAAAAAAGTGATTGTCCAGTGATTGTCAGCTACATACACTATACTTACAAACACTATTTACACAACACTCTCCACTTTATATTGGCTGCCAAGCTGCTCAGGGAAGCAAGTGTCCTTGCAGAAGTTAATCTGGCAGACATCACAGCCAAATGTGGTCTCCACAGCTCTGCCAGATTCAGTACGGCGTTTGGCCACTTTGCAGCGCGCACAGCCTTTCTTCCTTCCTTCAAATTTCACCAGCTTATGTGCACTTACATTGACCTGGGCCACTGTCTGGCTCTTTCTTTTGGATGCTGCCTTACTTCTGCAAGAAAATCCTGCAATGAGCTGGTCTGAGAGATCCAGGCGGTAGTCCAGCAGGGAATAGCGTTTGCTTGGCTTCGCAACGCACTTCTCGTAGAGGATGAAGGCGTTGTTGATGGCTGAGTCAAAGACAAAGCTAAGCAGGTACCTCCATTACTTCCTGCACTTCCTGATTGTGCTGTAGTACCCCCTCATCTGGTCATCTTTGTCCACTCCCCCCATGCTCTGGTTGTAGAGCTTGACAACAGCAGGGCAAGGCACAACCACTCTGGTGCGAGAGCGTCGGCCCCAGCGCTCAACTTGGTCCGTCTTGTGTGAGGTGTTGGTGGACAGCAACAGCACATCTCGCTTATCATGCCATACTGTTGCAATAAGCTGATCCTTCTGAAAGACCTGATGCTCCCCCTGCTTCAGTTTCCTCTTCTGTCTGAAGGCCACAGGTAGATCCTTCCTGTTCTTGCGCACTGTTGATGCTGCGTAGGTCTTCTCGCACAGTAGATTGTTCAGGAGGGCCACAGAGGAAAAAAAGTTGTCAAAATTGAGGTGATAGTATCTTCCAAGGAATGGAGAAGCCAGCTTCATCACCACATCATACCCCAAGCCCTGGTGTGTACCATCTGCTCTCCTTAGACATCAAATTGAAGAAGATAGCCACTCTCAGATTCACAAGCACACCAAACTTTCATTCTCCACTTCACCGGCTTGACTGGCATGTATTGACGAAGTGTGCTTCTGCTTTTGAAAGGGATCATTGCTTCATCAATGCTGATGTCTCTGTGAGGCTTGTAAGCTTCTATAAATGTTTTGTTGGTCATGTCTAGAAGAGGCCAGATTTTGAAGAGACGATCAGTGCCTGCTGAATGAGTGTTGTCTACAACATGTAAATATTGCCCAAGCTTCTTAAATCTCTTCAAAGGCATTACTTTGTTGATTCCAGGAACACCTAATCTATCATCACCCGACCAATACATTTCTTGTCTTGGCAGGTTATGAATACCTAACAAAATAAGAAGTCCAAAATATGCTTTTATCTCCGTGCCGTTGGTTTCTTTCCAAAGTGGATCGCCATTTTGTTTTTGTGCGATCTTCTGACGAGCGTACTCGTTTGTTTCATCGGCAATTTTTGTAAACATTTCTTCTTTGAAAAGCGGGTAGAAGAAATCCAGCTGAGTAGAATTATTACCTAATATAATAGTTGATCCTGTTTCTGATTTAAAATCGGAAATATACAGTGCCGAAGTATTACTACTCCAAACGTGCATCTCCGCTAACGCCACTAACGCCCACCCCCTCCCCCTCTTCGACATCTTCAGAATCATATTCACTTACCTCCCAGTCTGAAAGATCCGAAGTATGCACACTACTAACGCTAATGTCACTATCAGAATCAAAATCAACCTCTCTCACCTCATTATCCGTGATATTAAACCTACTAAACTCCTCGCTGTCACTAGACGATTCAACAAACTCCATTTTTTGATATCTGCTCGTTATATGCTTGCAAAAAACGAAGAAAACTTTAGGAAAAAATTTTTGCTGACACGTGCAAAGGCTTCAAAATGGCAAAGGAATGTCACGCTTCCTGTAGAGACCGGATATGATGAAATAGGGAAAGGTAAAGAACTCTAACTAAAAGGGTTTCTATGGGCGTTATTGGGCGATCTGCCCTACACGATGTACGGGCAAAGTTGGGCGTTCCGCCCGGTAAAGAGTTAAACAGTTTGAATTTCAAGAAATTTATTGTCTATGTGCTTTTGTTAATGTAAAAAATTAAAAAGAAGGGGGTAGGAAAGGTTCAAAACATATAACATGTAAACTATTAGACATACTATGTTTCTGATGCTTTTATTGCACTCAGCAGCCTCTTTTACATCAGTATGCAAAGTTTCAAGTCTTTATCTCAATTATAAATGTATTTTTTCTGAAGGGCAAACGTTTAAACATTCCGAAAATGCAAATTTCGAGAAAACTGTCTGTAAACTTTATAAAGTAATATTTCACTTTTTTATTGAGATAAAACACTGACTTTTTTTCCATTTTCTGAAACCATAAATGTTACAGAGTCACTGCAATGTTATTAAAAGCAGAATTGTCATAAAATATGTAACTTAAAACAGTCCTGCACCATACACCTCCCCTTCATTTTCATGTAACGACTGGCGTTCACTACGCTGAATTAATTCAATCTTCTTTCTTTGCTGCTTTTGTTTGTTTGATGCTTTCCTTGTGGCATCTGCAACTCTGCTGGCATCTTTTTTCTCAACTTATTGACATGTGTGGGTGCCCACATTGACTTCTACATGCTGCATGATGTCGATCAAAGCAGTTGATCCTTTGTTGAACTTCTGGACAGCCATAGCGAGTGCAGTGTCACCAGTGCGGTGATGGCTCCACCTTTCTTTGGGACATAATCACCACTTTCATTACAGTTCTGGGTCTTGCCATACAGTTGTCAAATTTTGACAAACATTTGAATGGGTTGTATTGTCTCATTAGGCACAAGAACTGGGGCAAATTTTTTTCATTTGCCATAAAGGTATGCAAGTCGAAACTGGCCTGTTACAAAGCATTCAGCTTCATCATCCACCTGCAGAATTTTTTCAGCAGAAAGCCACACATTGTGAATTGCACCTTCTCTTGGACAAAGTAGCGTTCGTGAAGGTTATGTGCTATGTATTATATTATTTCCATATATGCTTGAGCACGGTCCAGAGAAATGACTGAAAACCTATAAGTTATGGAATATAAATTTATTGTAACTCTTTTTCCATTTGTAACTTTAATTTATATTGTTTTAATTCACTAAGAGCCAGAATGCCTGTGCTCGATATGAATTTCTCATGTAATTCAATTATTGCGTGTAATTTTAATTGTAAATTGTGAAGCGCTTTGCTGTTTGAATTACCCCTTTTGTATGAACATTAATTTAACGTTGTAACTATTTTTATGATTCATACGTCATGCTGTTAAATGAAACATGCATGAGAAGATTAAATTTTTTCTAAATCTAATTGTAAACGACGCGAGTTCGAATCTCTAATTCAGAGCATTTAAACTGGGACGTGCTTGAGTAGGGAACGTGTTAATAGAAACTATATTAGGACACGTTTACTTCCTCAGGTCGGCTTTTTCGTGTTTGAGGCTTGGTTTTGCCTTGTTGTTGTCCGCATCTTTGAATTGGACAAGTTGTCTTTGTCTTCAACCGAAGACTGGTATGAACTGGTTGAGCTCTAAGTGTGAGTTCTATTCCGAGAGTCCACGCCACTGAAACTCAAGTTCACTAGCTACATAAAAGGGACACCTTTTCCTGTGCGCCAGGTGCGTCGTCGCTAGAGTGACTGTGAAATAGACTGGCGGACTGAATAAAAGAGACCAGGCAGATACAGACAATTACAGCTGAGTATTCCTCAGTGTAAATTCAAATATCATAAGACAAACAATTGGCTATCTCTTCGCTTAAGGACAATAAGCACGTACGTGCAAAGAATTGAGAAATAGACTATTCGCGCTCGTATTTGATTATTGTTAACTTGTTAAACTTTATTAAATCTTATTTTCTTTGTTAAACCTCTTAGTAGTTAATTTTTATGCATAATAGACCTATAGATTTTTCTTAGATTGAATGGGGGCGGATGAGCTGAATGACAATAACGAATGCATATTAATTTAGAGGAACTTAACGATTTCAATCTAGCTAACGTTCGCAATTTATCAGTTTGTAAATTTGTCGTCTGCACTACAAGACACACTTTTAAATTAGTCAAATGATAAGTTGAGCAACCAGTCTGCATAGGATATGAGAGAAGGAATTAATTATATTTAAAATCCTTAATTATTCTAGGGCAGGGTCTATAAATAAATACTGGAAACGTAACAAGTGACCATTTGCCTGTACTGGTGTACGGTTTGACTTCTCTGTTTTAGGTGTATGACTTTCTACTGCGTAAACTTTTGCTGTCTTCTTGTCAGGACACGTTCGTGAAAAATGGCCACTATCACCGCAAGTGTAACAAGCAAGATTCTTTTTATCTTTCTGTTTGTCAGACTTGTTTTTAGTGTCGGGTTTGGATGTTTTGTCATCACATTCGCTATGCGCTTTCCCGTCATTTTTCTTATCCTTCCGAGTCGGCGGTTCATTCGGTCGAGACTTGTTGTTTGCGTGTGCGTTTGAGAATTGAGAATGTGCGTCATCAAAGCGATCGGCGGCGTTGCCTATCTCTTCTAGCGTAGATCTTTCCCTTATTGCTAAGTGAATCAGTAAATCTGATTTGTATGACCCGAGAATGTGGTCTTTTACCATTTCATCCCTAAGTCCGTTATACGTCTGTGGAGTTTCGGCTAGATCTATCCACCGTTGGAATAAGTCAGTCACGCGTCGTATGTACTGTGCGTGTGTCTCTGAACTTGCTTTCGTGGCCTGTTTAAACTTACGGCGGTATGTGTCTGCTGTGAGTCTGTAGCGTTTCAATAATGCGGCCTTGACTGTGTCGTAATTATCTGACTCAGAATCGCTAAGCTTATTGAATTCGTTTTTCGTACTACCTTGCAGTAACCCCGATAAATTTATTGCCCAATG
The DNA here is from genome assembly GCA_028829895.1 of Sinotaia quadrata. Classification (NCBI taxonomy): domain Eukaryota; kingdom Metazoa; phylum Mollusca; class Gastropoda; order Architaenioglossa; family Viviparidae; genus Sinotaia; species Sinotaia quadrata. Next base: position 12,792,471 of record CM054184.1, read on the forward strand.
TTCGGCTGGAATGTTTGTTGCTCTGGCTAACTTCTCAAACGTTTTTAAATACGCGTCTATTTGATCTTTGTTTTTCATCAAATGGGACCATATTTATCTTTGGAATGATGTTTTCAATTCTACTGTAGTTATTTCCATGGCTAGAATGCGAATCACCACTGCTTCTGCGATTTCGGTCTGGGTTGGTGACTTCTAGCTTTTTCACCTCTAATTCTAACCGTTTTGTTTCCGCGTTAGCAGCTATGCGTTTCGCTTCCGTTTCCGCTTCTAGCTTTTTAGCTTCGGTGTCAGCAGCAATGCGTTTTGCTTCAGTTTCGGCCTCTAATTTTTTCGTTTCGGCTTCTACTTTTTTCGCTTCTGCTTCTAACCGTTTCATTTCTTGTTCGTCTGCTCGCTTTTCTCTCTCTAGATCCGCTTGCTCTTTTTTGACTAGCTCGGTTCTGACGTAGTTCGTCAGTTCGTCACCTTGGTGTCCTAATAAGGAAGCATTCTTTTTCAGATTTTCAATAACCTGCTCTAGATCCATTTTACTGTCTTAGCGCGTCTGGCTACAATGAAATGTATCTTGTGAATTGTGTATTTTTAACCGTCGGCGATAACTCCGCTTATCCCGAAAATAACTTTTAGGCTACAACCTTACAAAAATTATTTAATTTACTCAGAACACCTTCCGAAATAAATTACGCGTTAACTCTTACACGTTTCACCTGCTTGTCACAGTTTCCGCTGTTCCAAGACTTTCGTAATGTCACGGCTCCTACCATACAACATTACACATTACATTTAGCACCCTAAATATAATAGTCCGAAGTCTGTTACTACCGATAACTCTCCTAGCTGGCGGTATAACACGTCGACTTCTCACAATGAAGTATCCAGTAACACAATACTAAATAAATCATCAAATTTAGTCAATACAATGCTTAACTACGCTTAAACATTAATATATTAACTAGAGTGTACACTACTCCGCAAAAGAATACATGCACATGTCACAACAAAAGCAAAAATCAGTGATCCAAAAATCAAAAGAACAATTGGCAATTCTCTAGAGTGTTCGTTTGTTTGTTTCTAGGTTTATGATACGCCCTATGTATAAAAATGTTACAATTTAATACATATCATCCCGCTTGACGAGCATCCACTTCATTTCTTCCATTGTAAAGAATCAGTCAACAAACTAGCAAGGACCTAAGCCATATATATTGGTTGATGTAAGGCACTTTACCAGTTTGCCTGATTTTCTGAGGACATGTAATCTTTAATAATATTTTTGTTCATTTTCATTGAGGAGTTGGTCAGGTCTTCGAGATGTGTTGAGTGTTGGCGACAAACACTGAAAATGAGCACCAGAAATAATTTCGTGTGAATGAAATGAATATTCCATTTGAAACATTCCAAGTTCTTCATATTTGTCATCCTGTTGGGTTTTGGGTTTCATTGTAAAAACCCTTTAAAGATAACTTCATGTATTTGCATTTTTCTCTCCTGGGAATATCTCGTCTAGCGACCGGCCTTGGTTTCTCATTAACTCATTGTTTATGTCTAACTCTTTCTTTAAAACCTCACTGTTGCGTCTCTCTCCTGCTCTTTTTCCTCTCGCTTCTCTCTCCTCTTTCTCTCACCACCTTTTTCTCTTTTTCGGTCATGAATTTTCTAGCATATTCATTTTATCTTCACCCGATTCGCGTGCAAATTCTTTTCCTTCCTTTAGCCAAGTCATACACATTCAGTGTGTGATAGACATTTTAAAACTTTTTTTAATCGCAATGCCAAGTGGATGTTATTGAATTAATGAGTTTTCTGCTACACAGCTAATGCAGCATCTGAATAGTTTTTATAATGCACCATGAGATTTATACTGCCTCACCTAATTCATGCTATACATATTACTATTGTGATGAATATTTCTGATTGAGTGATTCTAGTACTCTGTTACTAGTGCAATTGGTATATCTGATAAGGTTTTAACAGTGTACAAGTATAATCACATTTTTACACTCTTAAGTTATCTTATACCATATGCATCAATCATTATAAATATTATCTTCAATCACAATGTGCATGAATGAATAAATAAATTATGTTAAAATATCTAGATAACTGTTAAATATAAACTTTGGAAAATGAACCAGTAACAGTATACTGAAGTAGAGGAGTGAGGGGAGTGTTTGCGGAAAGGCTCTGTCTGCTGCTTTTTTTATTGCTTCCTTTGCGGGTGTTCTTTGTGTCCGTAGCACACTATTTCGATGGGGGTGGTGATCGCTTGTGTAATTGTCGTCAATGGTTTGGATGGTGGATTCGAGTGAGAGGTTTAGAGTTTGGATGGCTAAGTCGGGTGATGTGTGTAGTCGGGTGGATATTGGGGGTGGCAGGTATGTAAATTCATTGTCCTTTATCCAGTCAAGGAGTAGTTCCCTTGTTGATTTTGTAGCCCCTTGCTCCAACATGGATGATGTGCATTGAAGTCTCCTACTATCATGTGTTTTTCGTATATTTTTATTTTGTTTAGGGTGTCTCTGTTTAGTGTTCCCGGCGGTGTGTATATGTTAGTGATATGTAGGCGTTGAGTTAATTAGGGAAATTGTTTGGTGTGTGTTTTCGTTTTCCGTTTGTACTGCATTTATATGATTTTTGATTAATGTTGCAAGTCCCCCTTTGATGTGGTTTTCTTCCTGTCTTTCGTCTTTGTTGAGTTTCCCTGGAAGGTGTCGTAATTGGGGACTGTTATTGGTGTGTTTGGTCTTGTCCGTGTTTCCTGTGTTCAGTTCCTCTCGTGTATTCTTTGGCTTATAAAAGGCCGTAAGTTGCCTTTCTCCCTTGCAGGATGTAACGTTGTTTTTATGAGATGCACTTTCAAGAGGTCTATTGACATCGTTCAGTCCACCATGCGCAATCTTAAATTCTTGTCTGCGCGCTGTGCAGAAAACAAAGGGTTCTCCTTTCCTGCTAGGGCACAGATAAATACACTTTCTGTGATAGTGTATTTTTTTCATAGCGCCTTTTCTTCAGTTGTGGTTTATTCTCCTCAAATTCCCCCCCCCCCCCATCCCCGAAAGCTCAGTGCTCTGGCTCTCTAATTCGTTTTAATACTGTCAGTCCGCCATCTTTTCTTAATATTCTTCAAAGACCAAAGCTGGTTTAAAGAGTTAAGAGTAGACGTTTCGTTGTTCAACTTGTTGCGTTGACTTCACTCTGCCTGAGTGTGCATTATGATTTTCATCGTCCGACGTGATGATGATGATGATCCGTTATTTCTTTGCCCCACAGGAATTGCATTAAAACTTTTCATCTTAGCCCTGTTCTCGGTTTTTGGTGGATTTCTGTGAGGCCTTCCTCTCTTCTCTGGCGTTCAGAAAGGGCAATTGTGTTGCGTTTGGATTGTCATGTCTGTTCCTTGTTTCGAGTGTTGTTTGTTCGGTTTTTTTTTTCCTCTTTTTCTGTCGTTGCTGTGGTTGGTGTAGCTTACGCTGTGATGGTGTTGTTTGGCTGGATGCTAGTCCAGGGACTAGCTATCTTTTGTGTGGTGGTGTTTGGGTCTTTGTCGTTGCAGTCTGGAGTAGTCAAGCCCTGGGGAATGTGTCATCTACTTACCCCCTCCCCAGGTATTACTCAACAAGAATAAAGGCCCTAGCCAAGCTACCTTGTCAGTCGATTTGTCATTATTCTCGCCCCAACACATACACCTAGTGCACAGTTTTTTAGCAGTCTTCTTGTTGCAGTCTGTGTGATGATGCGGGTTGGGGCAGTAAGGACAGCTTGTTTCTTCCTTACACTCTTGGCGTTTGTGGCCGAGTTGCAGACAGTTACTGCATAGTATTAGTGTAGTTCTTTGAAACTTGTATTGTTGTTTGTATACGAGTGTGTTTGGTGTAGTGGTTGATGTGATGTGTATGGCAAATAGGGTTGTATTTCTGATTCTGTAAATGTTTGTGAATGTGAGTGCTGGATTGTGTGTTTCCAGCGCCCTTGTTATCCCCTTTAGAATGATTTCCTGATTACTTTTGATTCTTTTACCCCATCTATAGTTTCCACCCAGTCTTGATCGACCCAATCCCAATTCCATTTGTAGCGGCAACCAGAATCGTCAAAGCTTTCCCCACGCTGAACAACGTTCGACATGTTTGACGCCATAATTTGGATATGGCGGATTTTTCTCAAAGTTAAGCTAAATTTTGTTTACTACCCCCATTTGAGGATGCGCATTATGGGAATATTTTTTTTTTTTTTTTACTTTTTTTTTGGGGGGGGGCGTACTGAGCTAACAATCGGCGTAAACTGAAAATGATTTGGGCGCTTTTACGCCTTTAGGCGTACAATTCCCACCCCTGATTTCTGCTTTGAATGAAATATTTTAAAGCAGGGGGTAAGACACAGGGCAACATCACATGTTGGACACGTGACGTGTCTTTTTGGTTACTTTGTTGTCTGCACAAAGACGACATCTTTTCCTAGGTGTTTGTTTACTTGTTTCAGGGCGAGGAAAAACTGAAATGAAATGTTTGCCCATTAGTCTACATGGTGAAAAATGGGCAGAAGAAACACGACCACCAGTTTGAGAAACATTGACCTCAGGATATTTTAGTAGCATTTGCTTGAAGACTGCAGTTCTGAAATCAAGCAATGTCATTGATTTACCTGTGTGTTTCTTGTAAACAACACAGGCATTGTACAGTGTAATGTCAAGAATGTGAAAGAAAACTTTCTTGTACCACTTTACTGTTTTTCTGATGCTAGGGTATGCTGTTGTTACACTCTCACACAAATCCACCCCTCCCATATATTTGTTGTAATCACAAATGCATGCTGGTTTGACAATTGGTTGCTTTGTTTGTAATTAGTTTTACCTGTATTTATTACTGTATTGTCATGATGCATTGTGCTGAGCATGAGTATTTGTTTCTTGTCTTGCCATGCAAAACAAGAAATGCCATCATTATGAACAATTGAAATTTGTCCTGGAGTGAGTTTAGTGCCTGGGAAGTTTTTTGGCATGTCTTTTCTGTTTCCCATGACAGTTCCACATATGTATGTGTTGTTTGCCAAAAGAATGCGTGCTAGGGTGGGACTAGTGAAAAATCGATCTGTGTACAGCTTGTAATATTTCCCTAGCAGTGGTTGTAAAAGTGTTAGAACCACGTTCTCGACCTGATTTCCATCAGTAAAAGTGTACTCAGTGTCTTTCCCTGTGTACATAATGAAATCGTAAACATACCCTGTTGTACTTTCACAAATTTCGTATGATTTGATTCCAAATCTAGCACGTTTAGATTTTATGTACTGTCTAAAACCCAAACGACCCTTCCAGAGCATCAGGGATTCATCCACACAAATATTTTCATCAGGCACGTAAACTGATGAAAATACTTGTCTGAAATGATCGATAATGAATCTGATTTTGTTGATACGGTCATTAGGATCTGAGACAGCGTTGTCACAAAAATGTAGGCAGCTTAGCAATAAAGTAAATCGTCTGCCAGACATTACTTTACGAAATACTACTTGGCCAAAAGATTCATCTTTACTAAAATAATGTTCGATTGTCGGTAATCTACAAATTCCCATTAGCAAAATCAGTGCCAAAAATTGATATATTTCGCATACCTGTGTATCATGCCATCTTTTGATCCGGCTGTCTGCGGTAAGGTTGGGTTGCAAAAGTTGCTGAGATGCATAAATATTTGTGTACTCCACAATCTTTTGCACAAAATTTTCCGAAAAAAATGCCTGAAAAACGTCCAATTCTGACGCATTTTCTGGCAACTGCACTTTTACCCCACTGCTACCCTCAAATGCATGGGGCATGGGACGCGAAGAGCCACTTGGTTCGACCCACGCGTCCACACGAGGCCGACCGGTTTTGCTGGTACTGGGTCGACTCGCTCCACTGTCACCTCCTGCGTATAAAAATTCAGTAGGGGCTGGCTCTAACTCTTCTTCAGATGAAATATTACTTTCATCATCGCTAGAATCGCATTCTGATCCTACAGTAGGACCGAATTCAATCTCGTTTGACACAGCGTTCGACTCAGCGTTCGACTCGACGTTAGCCATTGTAACTTTTGTAGGAAAAAATGTCTGACTGACTTTTGGGGTCGTATCACAAACGGCGGGAATTTAGTCACATGATCATCCTAATTATAGAATCTAAATATAGATTCAGCAAGGGAAGTGAGTCCTGAAGCAGACGACAGTTTTCCTTCTCTCTGATTACTAATTGTTTAAAGTGGCTATCGATTTAAAAAAGAGTGCGGTCGCGCAGGACTGAAAAGTCTCATTGTCAGCAGAAAACGCGTTGGCGTTAAGACTTATAAGTCCTTAGGCCAGCGAACGGGTTAAGGCACCTTAACAGTTTGGCTGATTTTCTGAGGACATGTAATCTTTAATCATATTTTTGTTCATTTTCATTGAGGAGTTGGTCAGTTCTTTAAGATTTGTTAGTGTTGGCGACAAACACTGAAAATGAGCACCAGAAATAATTTTGTTTGAATGAAATGAATATTCCATTTGAAACTTTCCAAGTTCTTCATATTTGTCATCCTGTTGGGTTTTGGGTTTCAGTGTAAAAACTCTTTAAAGATTTTACTGTTCTTTGAATAATGGCATTTAAATTTAGTTTTAAACCATATTTTTCTCTGCCCTGGAATGAAGTTTCAACCATTTTTTCAATGGCTTCTCAAAGATTTGGTAAATGCTTCCTTGTAAACTTATTCAGAATTTCTGCAAAATCACCAATTTCTAAATTTGTCTAAAATATAGTTAACTGATTTTATGATAATTAATATTATATTAGCCAATTCATACGCATTTCGTGTGATAGACATTTTTGAACTTTTAAAAATTGCAATACTAGGTCGACGTTATTGAATTAACGCGTTTTCTGTTATACAGTTAATGTGGTATCTGAGTAGTTTTACAATTGGCCATGGGATTTATTCTGCCTCAACTAATTCATGCTCTATGTATTCCTACTGTGATAAATATTTCTGACTTCTAGTACTCTCTTGCTAGTGCAAAAGATATGTCTGATAAGATATAAATATTATCATCAATCACAAAGTGCATGAATCAATAATCATCAATACAAAAATACAGTACAACAAAATTGTACATTAACATACTATTGGAGAAAACGTGACTTTTTAAAAGAATGAAAAAGGTAAAGGGTAGATAAAGAAAAGATTTCCTAATTCTTATGCCTTAGTGATTTCTAGCTAGTTTCTGTCTAGCATTTCCCTATGGTTCCTCAATTATTGTACATCACCGGTACGAGCTCCCAATTATGTGAAAGTGTTTGTGTAGATTGTTTAATTATATGATAATATTTTCTCCACCTCCTTTAATAATTCTCACAATTATTAATCACAATCACCCTGACTGGGTCTTTGTCGTTGCAGTCTGGGGAATGTGTCATCTACTTACCCCCCTCCCCAGGTATTACTCGACAAGAATAAAGGCCCTAGCCAAGCTACCTTGTCAGTCGATTTGTCATTATTCTCGCCCCAACACATACACATGTAAGATATATAATATATACATTTAACATTGTTCCCATCACACAAACTTCTTTGATTCCAATGGGATTCTGATCATTTTCCTTGTTTACACTAGTTTCATGTCCCATATGCTACCACCACCACCACCACCCAAACTTTCCTGCAAGTTCATGTCTAAACTGGCATATATTGTTGATAACCTGTGGCAATTTTTAGTAGCATTGATAAAAATCTCGGCCCTGTTATAAACATTTTTCACAACTGTTCCACATCGTAGACTGCTTGTGGATCTAAAGCGCAGTTGTCTTTCCGCACTCTTAGCAAAATAATAGTATATATCTATCATTACGGACTCAATGGGCGGTAGCTCTGCTGCAGCTTTCTTTCCTGTGTTATGTACAATGTGAAGAGTGCATCCAGATAAGTACAGCTCTGGCTGTTTAGTCTATAAAAAAGAGAAAAGGTAAAAATAATAATAACTAATTAGTAATACAAATAAAGTGTAAAATTTTAGAAAATAATGCCAAACATATTATGGAATGTGTGTGTACAACTACACTAGCTTTGTTTTAAAATGGCAATGGCACGGAATGGTATATTGTCAGTGCTTAATGAGTAGTGCTGACAGCACTGAACAGAGACGAGTGTACATGCTTTTATTATTTTACAATGTTTTCTAGACTCCTACCTTCATATACCCGAAGACGCCCTTGTTTTTTCCACCTATCACTGCTGCATTATCACAACCGAGGCTCAGGCAGTTTTCCCATGGAATCTCTGTATTTTCCATTTCATCTGCAATTAGCTTGAAGATATTCTCCCCTGAAGACATAAACACAATTTGGCAGAGAAGGGATTTCTCTGCGTGCGTCCCTTGGTTATTAATTAATAAACGACATTATACTCATAATTAATGTATATTAATTAATTCTCCTTTATACCAATCATGCACAATCTCCTCAAGGATCTTGTCATGCGGTCTGAGAGTGACTAGGTCAAGCATTGAGTCGTCCGTCTGTCAGTGACCATCTCCTCAAGTTGTACCTATCACAGAAAGTGAACTATACATACAAGATGTACTTACTGATGGTAATACAGTCAAGTCCGGATATGTCGAGGGCCTAGGGGCTTGCCAAAAAGTGTCGAGATAACTAAAGATCGAGATTACAGAAAACCAATATGGCGGCAATATATTACAGTACTATAACATGCGTTTGACATTTCTTTATGTACATGATGTGCGTTAATGAATGAGAATGTACATGCACGAGTTTGGTGATTTTTTACACAACAGCGTTGCTTCAATTTGTTTGATGCGATCGTCTTGCTATAAAAATGTACATACATGTACGTGTTTGCTAACAACAAAAGGTTTATGTACACGCGGTAAATATGGTTTCTGTACAAAGTCTAAACCGCTTTGTTGCCTTTTGCGTTTAACAGTCTGCTTGAAAACAAATGCTTCAATATTATTTATGCTGTCTAAAACAGTTTCATCTCCTACAAAATAACCATACCGTCGAATTTTCTGTAGAGATTCTACCACTTCACTGTGAGAGAAATTGGTTCCATATCTTCGTCCGCATCTTTGTCACTGCTACATGCAGATATGTTTGCCTGTGCTGACTGCATGCTTGATATATTGTCTTCATCAGTGATCACGCCATTAGTAACGACTTCTTTGTCAATGTCTATGTAATCCCGGAATTCCTGGACAGCGATGGCTAACTCCTGTGCCTCCTCTTCCAAGATAGCATCTGTAATGCTTGATTTTTCCGCCACTTCCGTGAGTTTTACAGTGGCTGCACGGCACTGTGCCTGAAAGTCATCATCAGAAATATCCTGAATGACACAGTGCATCCAGCAGTTTGAGATTGTTTCCTTTTTCACGTCATTTCATGCTGATCTCAGGAAGTTCATTGCATCTAGAAGGGAAGGGATGTACTGTGCCTTCTTTTCATCATGGAGCAGTTATTGGCGCATCAACATTTTTCTGAGGTACACCTTAAGCACTTGGATTATCCCCTGGTCCATTGGTTGGAGCTTACTTGTTATGTTAGGTGGGAGGTAAATGATCTTAATGGCCTTGAGACCAGGAACCTCTGGATGAGCTCTACAGTTGTCCACGATTAATGCCACCTTCCTTGTTTCTGCTTGGAACTTGCTGTCCCACTTTTTCACCCATGCATTGAATAGATCTCCTGTGATCCAGGCACTTGGGTGGCTATCGTAATCGCATGGGAGAACTTTGGTCTGCTTAAAGCATCTGGGATTCTTGGACTTTCCTATAATGTAGAGCGGGAGTTTTTGGCTTCCATCCATGTTAGCAGCAACTACATGTATTTGCATGAGGACTGCAGTTCTGAAATCGAGCATCAAAGAAAATCGTCTGACAGACATTACTTTACGAAATACTACTTGGCCAAAAGTTTCATCTTTAGAAAAATAATGTTCCAATGTAGGAAGTTTACAAATTCCCATTAGCAAAATCAGTGCCAAAAATTGATATATTTCGCATACCTGTGTATCACGCCATTGTTTGATACGACTTTCAGCGGCAAGGTTGGGTTGCAAAAGTTGCTGAGATGCATAAATATTTGTGTACTCAACAATCCTTTGCACAAAATTCTCTGCAATAAATGCCTGAAAAATGTCAAGTGCTGTAGCATTTTCTGGCAACTGCATTTTTACCCCACTACTGCCTTCAAACGCATGGGGCTTTTCGACAGGAGCGTCACTCGGGAAGACCCACGCGTCACCACGAGGTCGACCGTTTTTTTCGCCATTGTCACCTCCTGCATGTACTTTAGTAGGGGCTGGCTCAAAATCTTCATCAGATGAAGTAAAACTATCATCATCCGTTGAATTGTCCTCCGAACCAATAGTTCGAGGAAAAACAAGATCATCAATATCTGTGTTGGAGTCAAAGCAAGCCATTATCACTAATAGAAGAATGAATGCGAGGAACACGCGGAAAAAATGTCTGCTCTGCCACTGAGGTAGTCTCACAAACGGCGGGAATTTAGTCACATGATCATCCTAAATATAGAATCTAAATATAGATTCAGCAAGGCAAGTGAGTGCTAAAGCAGACGACAGTTTTCCTTCACTGTGATTACTAGTTGTTTAAAGTGGCTATCGATTTAAAAAAGTGTGCGGAAGCGTATGCCTGAAAAGGACGCGCGTCGCGGAAAGGCGGATTCGTTTTGAAACCTTTTGAGGCTGCGCAGCGGCGACATTTAAACATTCCGAAAATGCAAATTTCGAGAAAACTCTCCGTAAACTTTATAAAGTAATATTTCACTTTTATATTGAGATAAAACACTGACTTTTTTTCCATTTTCTGAAACCATAAATGTTACAGAGTCACTGCAATGTTATTAAAAGCAGAATTGTCATAAAATATGTAACTTAAAACAGTCCTTCACCATACACCTCCCCTTCATTTTCATGTAACGACTGGCGTTCACTACGCTGAATTAATTCAATCTTCTTTCTTTGCTGCTTTTGTTTGTTTGATGCTTTCCTTGTGGCATCTGCAACTCTGCTGGCATCTTTTTTCTCAACATATTGACGTGTGGGTGCCCACATTGACTTCTACATGCTGCATGATGTCGATCAAAGGAGTTGATCCTTTGTTGAAGTTCTGGACAGCCATAGCGAGTGCAGTGTCAACAGTGCGGTGATTGCTCCACCTTTCTTTGGGACATAATCGCCACAAAAGAGAGTGAAAACTTTCATTACAGTTCTGGGTCTTGCCATACAGTTGTCGAATTTTGACAAACATTTGAATGGGTTGTATTGTCTCATTAGGCACAAGAACTGGGGCAAATTTTTTTAATTTGCCATAAAGGTATGCAAGTCGAAACTGGCCTGTTACAAAGCATTCAGCTTCATCATCCACCTGCAGAATTTTTTCAGCAGAAAGCCACACATTGTGAATTGCACCATCCCTTGGACAAAGTAGCGTTCGTGAAGGTTCTTCATCATTTCTTCCATTGTAAAGAATCAGTCGACAAACTAGCAAGGACCTATGCCATATATATTGGTTGATGTAAGGCACTTTAACAGTTTTCCTGATTTTTTGAGGACATGAAATCTTTAATAATATTTTTGTTCATTTTCATTGAGGAGTTGGTCAGGTCTTTGAGATGTGTTGAGTGTTGGTGACAAACACTGAAAATGAGCACCAGAAATAATTTCATGTGAATGAAATGAATATTCCATTTGAAACATTCCAAGTTCTTCATATTTGTCATCCTGTTGGGTTTTGGGTTTCATTGTAAAAACCCTTTAAAGATAACTTCATGTATTTGCATTTTTCTCTCCTGGGAATATCTCGTCTAGCGACCGGCCTTGGTTTCTCATTAACTCATTCTTTATGTCTAACTCTTTCTTTAAAACCTCACCTTTCTTTAAAACCTCACTGTTGCGTCTCTCTCCTGCTCTTTTTTCTCTCGCTTCTCTCTCCTCTTTCTCTCACCACCTTTTTCTCTTTTTCGGTCATGAATTTTCTAGCATATTCATTTTATCTTCACCCGATTCGCGTGCAAATTCTTTTCCTTCCTTTAGCCAAGTCATACACATTCAGTGTGTGATAGACATTTTAAAACTTTTTTTAATGGCAATGCCAAGTGGATGTTATTGAATTAATGAGTTTTCTGTTACACAGCTAATGCAGCATCTGAATAGTTTTTATAATGCACCATGAGATTTATACTGCCTCACCTAATTCATGCTATACATATTACTATTGTGATGAATATTTCTGATTGAGTGATTCTAGTACTCTGTTACTAGTGTAATTGGTATATCTGATAAGGTTTTAACAATGTACAAGTATAATCACATTTTTACACTCTTAAGTTATCTTATACCATATGCATCAATCATTATAAATATTATCTTCAATCACAATGTGCATGAATAAATAAATAATCATCAATACAAAAATACAGTACAACAAAAATGTACATTAACATACAATTGGATACAATGTGACATTCCAAAGAATAAAAAAGTAAAGGATAGATAAAAAATAGATTTCCTAATTCCTATGCCTTAGTGATTTCTAGCTAGTTTCTGTCTAGGATTTCCCTATGGTTCTGCAATTACCTGTACATCACCGATACGAGCTCCCAATTATGTGAAAGTGTTTGTGTTGATTGTTTAATTAAATGTGATATTTTTATATTGATAAATATTTTTCAACACCCATTAATAATTCTCTCTCACAATAATTAATCACAAACACACTCAACAGAGACTTTTGTTGTTGTGGTCTGGGGTAGTGAGGAAGTCAAACCCTGGGGAATTTGTCATCTAATTAGCTCCCTCCCCTGGTGTTACTTGTCCAGAGTAAAGGCCCTAGCTGAGCTACCTTGTCAGTCAAATTGTCTTTATTCTCGCCCCCACATGTACTCCCCAGTTTCTGATAACAGAGGACCCAATCCCCAAAAATGTGCGTGACCATCTTGGTGTCAATTGCTATGTCATTTGGCAGAGCCCCCACCCCAGTTACCCTGTACATTTACCTCTCTTAGGGGGTGGTTGGGTATTTTTTCTAGTTCGTCGACTTCTCATTTTTCTAATTGGGCTTGTTTAGCTTTGCTTGTATTTATTATGTATGTGTCTGTGTAAGTCTGTTTATATATATGTGTCTTTCTCTTTGGGTATATGCATGTGCGTAAGTCTGTCTCTTTGGGTACGTGTATGTGAGTCTGTCTGTCTTTTTCTTTGCATAAGAATGTGTGTCTGAGTAAGTCTGTTTACATACGAGTGTGTCTCTCTCTTTGTGTACATGCATGTGTGTAATGTCTCTCTCAATTTTTATAGGTATGTGTGCTGTGTAAGTAAGTCTGTTTAATTATTTGTGTCTGTGTATATTTTTATGTGTATGTATGTCTCTCTCTTTCTCTGTGTGCGTCCATATATATGTCCGTATCTCTCTCTTTGTGTATATATGTGGGTAGGCATGTGTACGTGTTTGTATCTCTGGTTATATATATGTATGTGCGTGTATTCTCTCTCCATCTGCATGTGTGTATCTGTGTCTCTATCTGTATATATGCGTATGTGTGTATGGGTGCATATATGCGTCTATGTTTGTGCGTGCGCATGTGTAACAGAAATAAAGATAGAATGCGTGGGGCTCGTGATCGATCTTCAAGCTGTAGCCTGCAAAACCTAAAGTCACAAGATCTCCCAGAAGGCATGTGGATTCCTTTCTTTTTCCCCGATCCGCCCCACTCCCCTCTCATCCCATTGCTGCTTTTGCCCCTATGTGTCTCTGTCTTTCTGGTTCTGTTTTCTTTTTTCGACACCAAAATTCTTCCCCTTAAACGCCTCTCTGTCTTTCATGTCTATTTTCATTTTCGACACCTAAATTATCCCCTTTAAGATAGTTGGGTCCTTGCTTCGAAGCTGGTTTGTCCTGTTCTGTTCCTGTTGTTGCTTTGGCATGGGATGGGCGGGGGGGGGGGGGGTATTCTGTAGTAGGCACTTTTGTGTTTGTCTGTTGGGGGTGATAGATGTGTGTGTTAGGTGTATGGGGGCGATTTTCCATGGGGAATTGTGAGTTTTGGTGTCTCTTTCTTTGTCCTCCATAGGTTTCCTGACTATGTTGCCATAGTACTGTATGATTTTTGGACAGTTAATGCTCAGGGTTTGTGGCCTTTCAAGAGGTCTATTGACATCGTTCAGTCCACCATGCGCAATCTTAAATTCTTGTCTGCGCGCTGTGCAGAAAACAAAGGGTTCTCCTTTCCTGCTAGGGCACAGATAAATACACTTTCTGTGATAGTGTATTTTTTTCATAGCGCCTTTTCTTCAGTTGTGGTTTATTCTCATCAAATTTCCTCCCCCCCCCCCCCCCCGAAAGCTTCTCAGTGCTCTGGCTCTCTAATTCGTTTTAATACTGTCAGTCCGCCATCTTTTCTTAATATTCTTCAAAGACCAAAGCTGGTTTAAAGAGTTAAGAGTAGACGTTTCGTTGCTCAACTTGTTGCGTTGACTTCTCTCTGACTGAGCGTGCATTATGATTTTCATCGTCCGACGTGATGATGATCCGTTATTTCTTTGCCCCACAGGAATTGCATTAAAACTTTTCATCTTAGCCCTGTTCTCGGTTTTTGGTGGATTTCTGTGAGGCCTTCTGCTCTTCTCTGGCGTTCAGAAAGAGCAATTGTGTTGCGTTTGGATTGTCATGTCTGTTCCTTGTTTCGAGTGTTGCTTGTTCGTTTTTTTCCCCCCTCTTTTTCTGTGGTGGGTGTAGCTTATGCTGTGATGGTGTTGTTTGGATGGATTCTGGATGCTAGTCCAGTAATCCAGGGACTAGCTATCTTTTGTGTGGTGGTGTTTGGTAAATGCTTCCTTGTAAACTTATTCAGAATTTCGGCATAAATCACCAATTTCTAAAGTTGTCTAAAATATCGTTAACGGATTTTTTGATCATTAATATTATATTACATATCATGTTAACAGTTTCCCTCCCCTGGTGTTACTTGTCCAGAGTAAAGGCCCTAGCTGAGCTACCTTGTCAGTCAATTTGTCTTTATTCTCGCCCCCACATGTACTCCCCAATTTCTGATAACAGAGGACCCAATCCCCAAAATGTGTGTGACCATCAGTAGCTATGTCATTTGGCAGAGCCCCCACCCCAGTTCGTTGATGAAGTGGAAGTTTTTCCTATTTACAAACACGTGTTCATTTTCAGTCGCTGCCTGTATTCTGCATGCCATCAGCCTATCCTGTTGGGAAAATGTTGCATGTTAAAAAAATTTCAATTTATTTTGTTCTGGCTCTTCTTTGGGCAATTTAATCTATAAGGGCACATGCCTCATTGAAAGCATCTGTCACTCGTTGAATCGTTCTACACACCGTCGACTGATTTACATCAATTAATTTGCCAATTACATCTTGAAATGCACCAGTTGCATAAAAATGCAATGTCAACAAAACTTGAAATACGGGAGTGAGGGATCCATCCGCTTAACTGGATAGTCAGTATCCGCAATCAGCTCATCAATCAGCAAAGAAATGTAATTTCGTCTGAGGCGAAACTTTTTAAATACTTGAGGGATCATCAGATATTTCTAACAGATGTATTCTATCTCGAAATACTCACATTTAAAGTGAAATAAATACTACAAAACCTTTAAAAATTGTTCACTGTTGCTCATTTTCTTATTAAATATTCCCTGTCAATACCTCATTGATTCCCTAACATTAATTTAACTCTTATGTTAACACAGTCAAGGTATTTTTTTCTGCATCCTCATTATTATAACTTTTGACTTCTATAAAACCAAAATACTTCTTTAAACCAAAAACCAAACCTGCTAAGAAGGAAAAACTTATTTATCAATACACCTTCTTCAAATTTGATACATAAATTGCTAATGAAATAAAAAAGCAATGTTAGCTATTACTTTTTGAATAGCTTGTTTTTATTTAATCAATTTTAATAAGTATTATAGTAATTGCTCAAAATGTGTTTTTAAAAAGGGAAATAAAAACCATAGAAATCAACAACTGTATTAGTGCTGCTTGCATAACTATCCAACCACTACCATGTTGATCTCCTTACAATAATCCAGTTCCCCTACTAATCCAGAGGCATATGTACTGCCTTCTGCCTTCTCCAGTGCACTTGTCTTCAACTTCTTAAACATTTTCTTTTCTCTACGATATCACTTTTTCCCCGGCTTTTCTGAATCTTCCTCTTGCTTACACCTTTTGTAATTATGTGCTACCTGGTATGCTTGGAGTATGTTGGATGGAGTCACATCCAAGTGCCTCATTACCTGTGATAAATGATCACTGGCTTGGTTGAAATGAGACACTGCACTAGCAACTGCCGCATGAACACGTGCTCCTACATTAACTGATTGGGACACCTATAGACTAAATTAGTGAGTTCAAGCACTAGTTGGCATTTTGAGTGCAGCCATATTGCATTCTTTTGAGAAGATTTGGATCTGACATTCTTCTATAGATAGGCACAAGCTCATTGGCAACTTCAAAAGAAAGTGGTAATCCAATTCCCTACACTCCCTGCGCATGGGTCTGGGGCTGTTCATTTTTAGAGATGGCTCTGTTGAAAAAACACCAGGAATTTGTACCACTTTGGCACTCAGATGATGTGGATTTGCATCTGTACTCATGCAGTGCAAAAGAGTAGCCCATATGGCATCACACATTGCTTGAGTATTACCAAGGTTGTCATTAATGGCTTTACGGTAGTACCCCTGCAGTTGTTCAAAGCACCAAATTTCTTTCCACCAAGCCAAGCCTCTTTTTTTCTTCTTTCTTATGGCAGTACCCATTCTTTTGTGACATTGGTTCACAATTTTTCATAATTTTTCTACAGGTATGTCATAATATATGTCACAACAAGAAATAATAACATACAGGGGTGGGAATTGGTGAAAGTGTTTTGGGCTTACTGGCAAGCGACGGCGCCAAAGGCGCCGCGAAAATCTAGGGGAGTCCGGGGGCATGCCCTCCCCCCGGAAAAATTTTGTGTCTAAAGAAGCAAAATGGTGCAATCTGGTGCCACCTGAGCTTAGAAATCGCCACACAATCTGCTTCCCAAATTCCAAGTAAAAGACTAATTTCTCAATTGCAATTTAATAGTATGCTTTAACAAGGGTGTTTTTGTTTGAGCTCGTGTTTTTGGGGGGCTTTTTTTCGGGGGGGGGGGGGGGGAGAGGGTGGAAAGGTATGTTAGACTACTAGAGGTTTGTAATAAAAACAATGTAAATTAAAACAAAAAAAAAATACCTGAAATATTTACAGAGAAGAAAAAATACAAAAGCAGCCACCAAAAGACAAAATTTTAATAAAGAGCATACACGAAAAAAAAAATACTTTACCAACAGAAATGTAGGCTTTCCAATAATTTCAGTGTTGAGAATAGAATGTCCATTCTTGTTTTATTTTTTTCCTCAGTCAAAGTATTCAATTTGTTTGCTTTTCTTTTGTTTCCTTCTTTCTAACAATTTCTTACTTAGAAAAATAAAGTCAACTTTACATTTTAGTTTTTTTTTTGATTACTCACTAGTATTACAGGTCAAATTATCAATGAAAATAACCACTTTGTACAGCAACATGTTTGTCAACTTTTAAACCAATATTTCGTCCACCCACAGTGGTTCCAGGCCACACAAGTTGATAGAATCTACAATTTAAAAAAGGACATGATGTCGCTTTGCTTTGTCTTCTTCTTTCTCAAATTTTCAGTGTCCTTGCCCATCAGTTCCTCAGCACAGTCCAGTGAAGTTGACGTTGAAGGGATGGCCAAACTGGTACTTGTGTTTTCAAGAGGACCAGATGATGACCGTACAAACAGATTTGCTTGATGACATTCTTTTACAAGTCTCTCTGTTTCAGAAATTTTGGTTGGAACCTTTGCGGCTGGAGCACACATTTCGGTTTCTTTGTCTACCCTCTTTCTCTTGTTGGTTTCTTTTCTGTCCTGGTTCCTGGACTATGCTGTTGACATGAAGTTGATCAGCTTCTTGTTCACTGGCTCCTTTGGATTTTTTTTGTTAAACATTTGAATAGATGTTTTGTCTTTAACCAGTAGAGCATATTTAACAGTTTGCATTGCTGCATATGTTTCTATGTCCATGCTACATTTGCCCTCATTCATCAGATAAGACATGACACTGAACGAGCTCTCCACCAGTGGGCCATGGAAGCAGCTAAGTAGTCCTTTTGCTGCTCTAGTGAGAGTTGGATACTGTTCAACAGAAAGGTTGGCCCACCATTCAACCACAGGCACTCTGGTGTCGTTTCTATTTAACTTACGATCAGATGAGTAATGCCTTGCTTCAGCAGTAAATTTTTGTTCATCACCTTTTGGAACCAAGTTAGTGACAGAAGGAATCTTCGTCAGTAGTTCCATTGCGATTGATGTACCACGAGTTGTTGGATCCAGGGCACTGCAGATTTGAAGAGCAATCTTGTCTAGTGGCATCTTGGTTTGCAAGGTGGTGCCACACTTGACGAAAGCTATCTTCAGGGTGTCTTTGAAAAACATCTTTGTGGTTTTTGTAATCTGTTGTCGCAAACAACGCAGCACTATTTCAGGTGTCAAGTGATGCTTTTCAGCTGCTATGTCCAGAGATTCAGATTCTTGCACTGAGAAAGAGTTTCAGGCTTTATGAAGAAGCTCAGAAAGGTGTTGAGTAAATCCTCTTGGTTGTCACACAGACGATGTATGACTGGTTCTCGTTTCTGAAAGAATATTACATACTCTTTTAGAGTGGGAAGCACTGCCACATAGGTCTCCAGATGTAACAATGTTTTCTGCCTTTCCAAAAACAATTTCTCAAAGAGACTTAGCTTCCTGTCTTTTCCTTCCTTCGAGAAGGTGGACCACATGTTGCGAAGTTTTTTCTGAATGTCTATCACTGCAGTTGTCCCTTGATCGGTGGTCTCCCTTTTCTTTAAAACATTGTCATGGACATCTTCAAATTCATACAATTTTCGGTCCTTTTGTGGAATGAAACTTGCCACATACAAGGTGAGAGCATCAAGCAAGCGCAATGTGTCAACTGAAACATCAAGGACAGAGAGCCATCTATGCGGCACATATGTTTCAGGCATTGTTGGTTTGATGCCGATTGCCACACAGATAAGAAAAAACAGTTCCCTGCAATGTGCACGCCACTTAAATTCAGTGTAGATATCACTGAGCAGCCCTTCCACATGCCCCCTAAAAGGAGCATAGAATTGTTTTGCAGCATTGTGAGCATGATGACAGGTGTCTCCATCGATATCAAGGAGTTGTTTTGCCTTTCCTCTGATAAGGGTTTCAAGTCCCCTTTTTTCTCCCCTCATCACCCGACAAGAATCCATGAGGACAGACACAATATTATCCCATGGCAATGTAAATTCCGTCATCAGTTTTTCTATCTCATGAAACAGGTTTTCAGCAGTCACCTGAATGACATTAATCACAGCCAAATGTTGAACAACTACCTTGTTCTCGGTTGGGGAGAAGTGAGAGGAGAGGATAGCTACAACCCGCAATTTGGTTTTGCTTGTGGCCTCATCAATATTAAGCTGAAAGGGCAGACTCTTAACTCAATAAGCAAATCGTCTCGAAGGGCTGAGGCAAGTCCATGCCTCATCTTGTATGATGCTGTTGTCCTGTCCATGCCCAGTGATGACAGCGCCTTCTGGTCATTTGCAAGAGCCTGTGACAAACCCAGTCAAGATAAAACATGTCATATTGATATAGGTACCAATTTAAGAACAAATTCAGAAATGTAGAAATCACCCAAAGAAGTAGTGCTGGTGCAATAAATCGGAATATAAAACTGGCAGCAAGACCCAATTCCAGCAATGACTACAATGTAACTTAACATTTGACCTATTAATCATTTAAACAAGACCAAAGTCTCTATTGATAAAAAAAACTAAAAAATTTAAAAAAAAACTAAAATAATGTAAAAAATTAAAAATAAAGTTCTCACTTTGGCAAAATCAACAAGTTTAGGAGCAAGGATGAGTGACAAGGAGTTTTCAGCAATAAAACCAAGCATCATCGCCTGCAGGTTCTTCACCCTGTCGTCAATGGGAACAAAGGGGTCAACACTCCTGTCACTAACTTCTGTGGCCTCTACAGACTGGAACAAGGGATGGATGCCATATGACTTAGAACCAGAAAGTGATTGACCTGCAAAGTAAAATTAAATTATTTGTACTGCAAAGATATGCAAGTCTAATCGGCTAATTTTTTTCCTGCTAATTATCTCTGTATAATAGCAGTAATGCCAACACATCTTTTCTCATTGTCTAATACCTTAGCTCCCAACGTACATAAGCCGTTGTAACATATGGCATCACCAACTGTTGATGTTGACTAACTATATAATAATGAACATTCATGATGATATCTTCAGACCTGTTTACCCCCTGGAAGGAGTAGTATATAGACACTATTTGTACTATTTTCTATATATGTACCATAAATGAATTTCTCTATGTGAAATTTTGTAAAATAATAAAATATTCTTAATATTGTATAGCTGCAAATAGAGAAAAATTAAGCTATCCCCAAACTCTCCCTAACCTCCAACCCCCCCTCCCCCCAAAAAAAAATCAGATCAAGCAAGTAGTCTAAACCAGTAATTAATGATGGAAAAAGTTAATACTAAGTACTAATGTGAATATATTAGTACCAGCTTTCATTCCAAAGAAATTAGCTAATGCTTATATGTTTCTTTTAACAGCTTCTAAAAACTGTTTATGAAGGTGACTACGATTTTTGATAGTCTTATATTTGTAGAGCAATTTTAATCAAACTTAAATAATAATAATAAAAAATCTATTGGCTTAAAAAAATGCTTGATGGTTGTTTTTGAGCAAGTAAATCTACTAAATGATACATTAATTAAAAGATTCCGAGAGAATAAGAAAGAAAATATTTAATGGCTTTGAATAAATTAAAGTAAATAAAACATCAATAAATTTGAAGTTTGAAAACTGTAAATTTTAACAGAAAGAAAAGATTAAAATTTATATAAATATTATATATTTATATAAATCCTTAAGTTTAAAGATAACTATGGGAAAAACAATCTGTAAGAAAAGGGAGGTAATTGTAAATAAAAAATTTCCCCTAAAAAAGTTTTCAAAGACAGTTTTCTTTATTTTTAAAATTTTATGCTATAATTAATAATGAATGTTAATAAATAATTATAATTTTAAAAAAGGTCAAATCTAAGTACATGTATCAATTTATTAGACATTAATATGTTCTTATATTGGTCACTATCTTATATATATATATAAATAAAAATATAATTTGCCCTAGGTAAAATGTGTATATCAACTGTAGAGAAACAGAAATTTATACAAATAAAAATATTAACAGTGATCTAAATCTGTTATGTACTGAGGGGGTAATACAGATGCTGATTACATGTGCCAGTCACTCCTCTTGCACCTTCAGCTTTAGGCATGAGCCAAGGCTATAAATCAGACACCAGACAGATAGCTTACTCAGTTACTGACACACCCTTCCAGACACTGATGAAAGAAAAAGTATGTGTACACAATTTTAGTATTAATCACTTATGATTTACCAATCAGCAAAATAAACAGTCACTATAAAATTAACAATGTTTTACAAACATAGATACAGTCACATAAGTTTATAAATGAAGAGAGAATACCATGAAAGTAGTAGCAATACTGTAGTAGATATAAATAAAATAACAGAAGGAATATGAAAGTTACATTCACATTCACAATATAATAATTAATATTATACATAAAATTAAAACAGTTAAAATACAAGGAAAAGTATTAAAGATGGGAAATGTTTTGTTTTATAGGATTTTTAAAATATATGAAATAAAGAAGAAACATGTTCCTTACCTCAAAATAGCAATAAACACATGGCATGAAAGCTTTAGATAATGGTTTTAAATCAATAAAGGCTGTTTTTTATTTCAACACAAGCAGTTCAACATGCTTTCATATTGGACTAGCTAGTATATAAAATAGATTAAACAAACACAGTTACAAGAAAAACACTGAAAATTCCAATGTCCTGTGAATCATTACATAATATCAACTACCATTATTTTTGTTTTCCAACTAAAAACAATATGCATGCACACAGAGTGATGTGTTTATCAAACAAATATTTCTGCTGCCACCCATGATCAGACCTACTGAAAAATTATCCCCAGTATATAAACAATTAACTCTGTCCCATTGCCTTTTAAAGACATCTCACATGGCACCAAAAAACAAAACAAAATTGGCTGCTTATACTGAGTGGATACTTTTCAGGGCAGGAATATGTATGGATGAATAATATGAATGATGCCAAGCAATAAATTTAAACGTACTGCTCTTGTAGTATTTCAAAATTAAAAAAATATATATATATAAAAAAAGAAAATATAATGACTAGAGTAGGAGAAAGATAATCTGCAGTCCTGTTTAACTAGGTAAACTCAAACAACTTTAAACAAGGGTTTTTTTAATATTATTTTACAATGTCCAAAAACTCTGAACTTATTGCTTGTAATGATACAGTAATGAAATAAAACCACATTTTGTTAATCAATAAGAGTCAAAATAAATGTAAAAGACTTCTGTATGGCATGTTCAAATTTGCAAACACATTAGCTTTGATAAATGAATTCCACATAGTAAACCATATACCTTGTCATTCTTATTTTACTTAAAATGATCTAGACCAGGGGTTCTTAACCTGGGGTCCATAAAAGTCAAATATTCATTCTATTTGTATTTTCTACTTTTGTGCATTTTCTGGGGAAGGGGGGTCCATAGCTTTCACCAGATTTTCAAAGGGGTCCGTGACTAAAAAAGGGGTTAAGAACCACTGGTCTAGATGATCTGATTTTCACAATCTTATTATCCATAGAACTTAGAAGTCCTTGGACCGTATGAACATTTACTAATGACATTAATTTTATCTTAGACGACACATCAGGCATACCTAAAGTTATGTACATTAAGTGAAAAGCTAAAACTTTCTTAAATTAACCATCAGGATTATTGAATACTGTTATAAAAACATTCAGAATGTGTATTTCAGTATTTGGATGAGACATAAATGCTTAGCAATAATTCAGTCACAAGGCTTCTATTTATTTACACTATTGCAGTAAAATCACACTTGATTCTTAGTGTTAAATCTTGGTACATGTATTTTCCATTTTTGTACTATATGGCCTCCAAACACAAGCCAACTTTTTCATCTTGTGCTCAAATCTGTTCCAATGATGCAGGAACTACTTCAACCTTAAAAATATGCAGATTAAGGTAATTAAAGTAATTCTGACTATACGTGGTAGTGGGCTAAAAAATCCTGAGAACACACATGCATAAAATGTGACAACAGTTAAATTTGTTTTTCTGCGATTTGAAAATTTCTTTCTAATGCTATCCACGTCAATCATACTTTAAGTTAGGTAAAACAACCCCCAAACAACCTTACCTTTTCCGCTTTGCAGATCTTCCTGACTTATGAGTGTCACCTGCATAAAGAAGCAAAATAAAGCTTAATATTTTAATTATGTCATTAAAACAGAAAATATATTATCAAATTAATTGTGAGAAAAAACATTTCTACAAAAATTTTCATCACTCTTAAAAAAATGGAGATAAAAAGTTTTCTCCAATTAATGAGCATAAGGGAAAGTTCCTAACAAGAATTAAACTGGAGAAGTAGAATGACAATGAAAAGATTATATTTTACAGGGAAGAAGCAACCTTTCTAGAATTTCCCATTTAGAATTAGAATTTATTGATTTATAAGCTGTTATGACCATGGTAGATTCAAGAAGTCTCTAACCCAGCATGTAATTGTAAGTATAAGGATACACTGCACCTGTCATAAATCTCACATATAGAATAATGACAGGTCATCTGGTACATCATAAAATCATGACACAGTTCATTTTTAACACATATCAGTTATCACATGAATCTGATCAAAAGTGTATGATAAATAAATGTCTAGCATTTCCCTATGGTTCCTCAATTATTGTACATCATCGGTACGAGCTCCCAATTATGTGAAAGTGTTTGTGTAGATTGTTTAATTATATGATAATATTTTCTCCACATCCTTTAATAATTCTCACAATTATTAATCACAATCACCCTGACTGGGTCTTTGTCGTTGCAGTCTGGAGTAGTCAAGCCCTGGGGAATGTGTCATCTACTTACCCCCTCCCCAGGTATTACTCAACAAGAATAAAGGCCCTAGCCAAGCTACCTTGTCAGTCGATTTGTCATTATTCTCGCCCCAACACATACACCTAGTGCACAGTTTTTTAGCAGTCTTCTTGTTGCAGTCTGTGTGATGATGCGGGTTGGGGCAGTAAGGACAGCTTGTTTCTTCCTTACACTCTTGGCGTTTGTGGCCGAGTTGCAGACAGTTACTGCATAGTATTAGTGTAGTTCTTTGAAACTTGTATTGTTGTTTGTATACGAGTGTGTTTGGTGTAGTGGTTGATGTGATGTGTATGGCAAATAGGGTTGTATTTCTGATTCTGTAAATGTTTGTGAATGTGAGTGCTGGATTGTGTGTTTCCAGCGCCCTTGTTATCCCCTTTAGAATGATTTCCTGATTACTTTTGATTCTTTTACCCCATCTATAGTTTCCACCCAGTCTTGATCGACCCAATCCCAATTCCATTTGTAGCGGCAACCAGAATCGTCAAAGCTTTCCCCACGCTGAACAACGTTCGACATGTTTGACGCCATAATTTGGATATGGCGGATTTTTCTCAAAGTTAAGCTAAATTTTGTTTACTACCCCCATTTGAGGATGCGCATTATGGGAATATTTTTTTATTTTTTTTTACTTTTTTTTTGGGGGGGGCGTACTGAGCTAACAATCGGCGTAAACTGAAAATGATTTGGGCGCTTTTACGCCTTTAGGCGTACAATTCCCACCCCTGATTTCTGCTTTGAATGAAATATTTTAAAGCAGGGGGTAAGACACAGGGCAACATCACATGTTGGACACGTGACGTGTCTTTTTGGTTACTTTGTTGTCTGCACAAAGACGACATCTTTTCCTAGGTGTTTGTTTACTTGTTTCAGGGCGAGGAAAAACTGAAATGAAATGTTTGCCCATTAGTCTACATGGTGAAAAATGGGCAGAAGAAACACGACCACCAGTTTGAGAAACATTGACCTCAGGATATTTTAGTAGCATTTGCTTGAAGACTGCAGTTCTGAAATCAAGCAATGTCATTGATTTACCTGTGTGTTTCTTGTAAACAACACAGGCATTGTACAGTGTAATGTCAAGAATGTGAAAGAAAACTTTCTTGTACCACTTTACTGTTTTTCTGATGCTAGGGTATGTGTTGTTACACTCTCACACAAATCCACCCCTCCCATATATTTGTTGTAATCACAAATGCATGCTGGTTTGACAATTGGTTGCTTTGTTTGTAATTAGTTTTACCTGTATTTATTACTGTATTGTCATGATGCATTGTGCTGAGCATGAGTATTTGTTTCTTGTCTTGCCATGCAAAACAAGAAATGCCATCATTATGAACAATTGAAATTTGTCCTGGAGTGAGTTTAGTGCCTGGGAAGTTTTTTGGCATGTCTTTTCTGTTTCCCATGACAGTTCCACATATGTATGTGTTGTTTGCCAAAAGAATGCGTGCTAGGGTGGGACTAGTGAAAAATCGATCTGTGTACAGCTTGTAATATTTCCCTAGCAGTGGTTGTAAAAGTGTTAGAACCACGTTCTCGACCTGATTTCCATCAGTAAAAGTGTACTCAGTGTCTTTCCCTGTGTACATAATGAAATCGTAAACATACCCTGTTGTACTTTCACAAATTTCGTATGATTTGATTCCAAATCTAGCACGTTTAGATTTTATGTACTGTCTAAAACCCAAACGACCCTTCCAGAGCACCAGGGATTCATCCACACAAATATTTTCATCAGGCACGTAAACTGATGAAAATACTTGTCTGAAATGATCGATAATGAATCTGATTTTGTTGATACGGTCATTAGGATCTGAGACAGCGTTGTCACAAAAATGTAGGCAGCTTAGCAATAAAGTAAATCGTCTGCCAGACATTACTTTACGAAATACTACTTGGCCAAAAGATTCATCTTTACTAAAATAATGTTCGATTGTCGGTAATCTACAAATTCCCATTAGCAAAATCAGTGCCAAAAATTGATATATTTCGCATACCTGTGTATCATGCCATCTTTTGATCCGGCTGTCTGCGGTAAGGTTGGGTTGCAAAAGTTGCTGAGATGCATAAATATTTGTGTACTCCACAATCTTTTGCACAAAATTTTCCGAAAAAAATGCCTGAAAAACGTCCAATTCTGACGCATTTTCTGGCAACTGCACTTTTACCCCACTGCTACCCTCAAATGCATGGGGCATGGGACGCGAAGAGCCACTTGGTTCGACCCACGCGTCCACACGAGGCCGACCGGTTTTGCTGGTACTGGGTCGACTCGCTCCACTGTCACCTCCTGCGTATAAAAATTCAGTAGGGGCTGGCTCTAACTCTTCTTCAGATGAAATATTACTTTTTATCTTTTTTGTATGATAACCCATCCAATTATCGCTGAGCGAGAAAACAACCTGCCATGGTGATGCATTGCGTAACTTTTTAACGTGACGGGCAAGACAAACAAAACCAAAATGATATCAGAAGGTAACATTTTAACTCACTTTCATGAAAAATCTTGAGCAAGGAATTCTTTTGTATTTTGATTGTAATTTCTGACATTTTATGTCCGAAATTACAATTAGCACGGTGAGGACCTGTAAGTTGCACGCCCGACAACTCGGTTGTTGATTGGACGGCCTAGTTTTGCAATTCCAGGGCTTTGCGTGAAAAGAGATTTGGTGCTGCCCTGAGTCCCCCAAAGTGTGGGGGCCTTCCCCCCTCCCTTTACTTTTATTTGATTTTTTAATCTTCGTGTGTGTGTGATTCGATTCGTTGCAGCCAGATTAAATAGAAATGCACATTTGAGCGATGCTGACCTTGCTTCATTTATGTTTCTTGCTCTCTACCACCGCTCCGTTTACACGGTTATAAATAAAGGCAAAAAGTAAAAGAAAGGAAAAGAAAATATAAATAAATATATTCTTTTTTTTTTTAATGTGTGTGTGGGTGTGTGTGTAAAGGAAGGATGGATAAGACAGAAATGTTCTATTTCCTTTATTTTTTTCTTCTTTGAAATCCAGCGCAATTCAATATACACTCATACGTGACGACGATTTGACAAACTCCAACTAAAATAATAAATAAATCCATATGTACTAAAATATTAGGAATAAGAGCTACAACATAAGCAAATATTATTAATAATCCTCCAACATAAATTAAAAATAAAATAAACCCATACCATGAAGATAAAAATACACCAATTAACATACATATTAACAATGTCAATATTATAATACAAAATCCCAACCTAAGTAACCGCTTGTCCGCTTGTAGGATATTTTCAGAGGCGGCTTCGCCCCCCCCCCCCCCCCCCCCCGACGGAGAGCTGTTGAGGGTGTGCGCCTAATAGGTGCGATCTGTTTTACCCCCTTCCTCCTGCCCTCCACCTTAGACGCACCGGGAGGCAAGAAGCAAATCAAGACGAGAACATCATGAAGATGAAAGGTCTATTGCGGCTTTTGATGTGTGTGAGTGAAACACACATCAGTAATGGCGATTCTTTTATGTTGCCGAACACTAATACAATGTCTGTTTGTTTCTTTCTTTGTAATGTACTGTACAGGTATCTCTAGCACAAAAGAGGGCCCGAATCACCACTTAAAATCAGTTATTCGTCGGCTTATGTACATGTATAAAAAGAGGCGGCTTCGACACCCCCCTTCCTCCTGCCCTCCACCTTAGACGCACACAAAATGACTCGCAACTTTAATTTTGATACTTGGTTAGCTTTTTGTAAAAAAAAAAAACGAACTACACGTACACCACACAGATTTTTTTTATTTTGTGAACGATCTTTGTGTTTACAATGTTGGAGAATATAATGAAAGGTTTGTACGTTTTTATTGTATACATGTAAATCTCTGCTGTTAGTTGGTGCACGTAAGCCTTTTCTTGTTAGCAAACAATGTACATGTACATTTTAAAACAAGCCGATCGCGTCATCAAACTAATCGCGGCAACGCTGTTCTGTTAAATAATCAAAAACATGTGCATGTATATTCTCATTTATTAACGCACATCATGTACATAAAGAAATTTCAAGCACGTTATATGTAATATTGAAGCATTTGTTTTCAAGTAGAATGTTAAAGGCAAAAAGCAACAAAGCAGTTTAGACTTTGTACAGAAACCATATTTACCGCGTACACGTACATGTATGTACATTTTTATAGCATGATAGAAAAATACGTTTTTCTTTATGCTAAATTTTATGGTCAGTGCTAACTACGTTTTGGCTGGCAACAATGGATATATATATAATAATAATAAAATAATTAATTTAATAAATAAATACATTTTAAAAATTGAGAGAGAGAGAAAGACAGTGAGAGAGAGAGATTCACATGGAATGCATGAATTTGTTGCACGAATATCAATCAGTTGACGGTGTCCGTTGGTGTCGGCATGCTTCTGCAAGGCACCAAATCCGCGGTTTGCGTATTTAATCTCTGCTCGACACAGCTCGCAGAAGGCAAAACCAGAGGTTGACAACTTTCGAATCCATTCGCCGAACCGAACTTTCCTGATTACTTTTGATTCTTTTTCCCCATCGATAGTTTCCACCCAGTCTTGATCGACCCAATCCCAATTCCATTTGTAGCGGCAACCAGAATCGTCAAAGCTTTCCCCACGCTGAACAACGTTCGACATGTTTGACGCCATAATTTGGATATGTCGGATTTTACTCAAAGTTAAGCTAAATTTTGTTTACTACGCCCATTTGAGGATGCGCATTATGGGAATATTTTTTTTTTTTTTTACTTTTTTTTTGGGGGGGCGTACTGAGCTAACAATGGGCGTAAACTGAAAATGATTTGGGCGCTTTTACGCCTTTATGGGAACAATTCCCACCCCTGATTAATTTCCAAAAACTCTGAAAAAAATAGCTGGTTCTACCTACTTGTTTACATTTTCTTTTTCAAAATTTGGTAATAAATCTATATGGTATACTACTTTCAGGTAAGTTTTAACTGCAATGGGAATTTATACCTACTACCATAATTGAAAATGAATTTGAATCTTGTTTAGTACTTGATTTTCTACTCCTTTCTGCACTTGTGATATGTTTTTACTTTTTTTTGGGGGGGGGGGGCGTACTGAGCTAACAATGGGCGTAAACTGAAAATGATTTGGGCGCTTTTACGCCTTTAGGCGTACAATTCCCACCCCTACGTTATAGTGGCACTTGGTGGTGATGCTGGTAAAGGTGAGAGGAGTGGGGCCACCTGCGTTTTGTCCAGTTTGGCGATGGCTATCTCGATTTCTGCTCCATCTCTCTCTTCTGGGAATATCTCGTCTAGCGACCGGCCTTGGTTTCTCGTTAACTCATTCTTTATGTCTAACTCTCTTTCTTTAAAACCTCACTGTTGCGTCTCTCTCCTGCTCTTTTTTCTCTCGCTTCTCTCTCCTCTTTCTCTCACCACCTATTTCTCTTTTTCGGTCATGAATTTTCTAGCATATTCATTTTATCTTCACCCGATTCGCCTGCAAATTCTTTTCCTTCCTTTAGCCAAGTCATACACATTTAGTGTGCGATAGACGTTTTAAAACTTTTTTTAATGGCAATGCCAAGTGGATGTTATTGAATTAATGCGTTTTCTGTTACACAGCTAATGCAGCATCTGAGCAGTTTTTATAATGCGCCATGAGATTTATAGTGCCTCGACTAATTCATGCTATACATATTACTATTGTGATGAATATTTCTGACCGAGTGATTCTAGTAATCGTACTAGTGCAATTGGTATATCTGATAAGGTTTTAACAATGTACAAGTATAATCACATTTTTACACTCTTAAATTATCTTCTTATACCATATGCATCAATCATTATAAATATTATTTTCAGTCACAATATGCATGAATCAATAATCATCAATACAAAAATACAGTACAACAAAAATGTACATTAACATACAATTGGATAAAATGTGACGTTCCAAAGAATAAAAAAGTAAACGATAGATAAAAAATAGATTTCCTAATTCCTATGCCTTAGTGATTTCTAGCTAGTTTCTGTCTAGGATTTCCCTATGGTTCTGCAATTACCTGTACATCACCGATACGAGCTCCCAATTGTGTGAAAGGGTTTGTGTTGATTGTTTAATTACACTATGTAACACACTTTTTGTTCCTGGCTTCTAAGTGTTATATTTCAATTGCTTATGTCTAAAGTACGTGAAAAAAATGACTTCATTAAGCACAAACTTCACTTACACGACAACAGCACGGACATTCACAAACATTTACAGAATCAGAAATACAACCCTATTTGCCACATGACGGGAAAGGGCAAGACAAAAAACACCATCCTCTCCCTCATCATAGACCAACAAACAAAAACATACGCCACATCAAGAGAAGAAAAAGCAGAAGCACTCGCAGATTCATTCCAAGCAGACACAAACAACACAAACCCACAAAAAAGTGAACACATCATGAAAATCACAAAACAACTCTGCTTGTTGTTTTAGTATATTGTAGTAATGGGTCGTGATTTGTGGGCAATGTAAGCTTAATGAGTTGTGCCCTGGTGAGTGGCACCTAGTGCACGGTTTTTTAGCAGTCTTCTTGTTGCAGTCTGTGTGATGATGTGGGTTGGGGTAGTAAGGACAGCTTGTTTCTTCCGTACACTCTTGGCCGAGTTGCAGACAGTTACTGCATAGTATTAGTGTAGTGCTTTGAAACTCGTATTGTTGTTTGTATACGAGTGTGTTTGGTGTAGTGGTTGATGTGATGTGTATGGCAAATAGGGTTGTATTTCTGATTCTGTAAATGTTTGTGAATGTGAGTGCTGGATTGTGTGTTTCCAGCGCCCTTGTTATCCCCTTTAGAGTGGTTTCCTCTATGTGTTGTGGGTCTAGTGGGCCTGGTGGTTTGGCGTGTGGGATGAGTGCTATTAGTATGTATGTGTTGGTTGGATGGTTGGTGTAGTGTGGTGTGTACTTTAGTGTTTTTTATTTGTTGTATGTTTGCAAGTCTTAGCGCAATTTGTTTGTTTGGTGTTGTGATTACTATTTTTCCTGTTGTGTTTATTTCTAGGGTGTGGTCTTTGGTTATGTGTATGTTTAGTTCTTTTGCCAGGTCCTTTTTGTGCGATTGGCTAAAAGGTGGGGGGCGAGTGGGTGTGTATGTAATTGTGTACATGGCTTTGAAAGAGGCCGGTGTTTGTGGTGGGTGTGTGTGTGGTGTGTACTCTTCTTTCCCTTCTTTTTTTTCTTCTTCTCCTTCCTGGTCGGTTTTAAGGTGCGGCCCAATGAGCTCACACACCGCTCGTGTTTTTTGCCTGGTGTTTATAGGCGAGCTGCGCGCCATCACTGTTACGCAACTCCAGACCATAGACCCCACCAGAGCATCGGACGCAAAGCCCGAGATGGCTGGGTCAGCTGGCCAAGTGCTGGGCTTGGGCGGCCGTGCGTGTGCCGTCCTCTCGCGTGTATTCCTGTGCTTGTTGATGCCTGGAACTCTGTAGCATGGAGCGTGGATGTCTGCCTCATGTGCTCTGTGAAAAATGAGCAGATGGCTGCAATGATGAAATGATGACGAAAAAATGTAGTAGTGAAAAAAATGAACTTTTTTGTTGAATGAAAAAATGGCGCCTCCAATGGCCACTTAATGAGCGAATTTGAATGAAAATGGCGCTGAAAAATGAGCGAGCTGGTAGTGAGTAGTGTACAGTTTCTACAGCTCTTTCATGCCTTATATATGACTGACTTTCAGTACGTCATTACGTCGTCTGGCTTTAAGCCCCCGCCCCCGCTACCTATATACGCCCCTCTCTTACATAATAAGATTGAATATTTTTAACAAATTTTATTTAAAAAATAGAATAATGAAATTAACTTGTTTCAATGTTAATAAAACCATACCCGATAATAATATTCAAATTACTCCTCTCACCAATTCAGTAATTAGAAAAATAAGAAATTCATCATTCAAATTATCTTCCTAAAACAATTACTAGAAGATATCCACAAATTAATATCAATACTCTTCCTAGAACAATTACTACGTTCACACATCAAACATTAATATTCTCACTCAAAAAAAGACAGAATAAGAAAAGGATAAGAACGAATAAACATAAGAATTTACACATCACTGAACAAATACAGGTTTACCAAATGAGACAATATGGTTTGCGGTTCACCTTGTGTTTTGTGTGTGTCGTTCCTGGCCAGTTACCTCAGCCAATTGTTATCAGCTTCAGTGGGAACAGTTCTTGATGTAATGTTAATGTCCGTAAAGTTCACAGTTTGTTTAACTTAACATACGCTCTTGAAATGCTTAAGTCTGGAATCAATTTCCGATAGTAATTATCTAAACCAAGAAATTATTTCAGAGGGCCTAATTAATATTAAGAAATCATCCCTCTGGATGCTTTTCTCTATCTCTTTACACGTGGCACAACCTGCTTTCGTACAGTTGTAAAGGTGGTGGTTTGCTACTGTTGGCATTCTGGAGCGTGATGTACCAGCATCTTTGCCCCGCTGTGAGCGAATGTGCATGCTTCTCTGTCAGTGGTTCGGTGCCATGGAGTGATTTAATTTTAAGTGGGTATTTAAGCAAGTTAGAGTTTTTCTGGTATTCACGCTGATAATTGCATGCGAAAAAAGAGCGTCTATCTTTGGGGCATAGTTTGATTCTTTGTCCCCCTTTGTCTAATATAATAGTCATGGTTGAGTTGCTGCATTCTAAATACTGACGCTTCTAAGGCAGGTTTGGTCTCTAGAGCATTCCTTGTAGGCGCGTCCCTTTCCACCCTCTGCTCTGCGATGCTTGCAGTTATGTAATAGGAGTGCTCCACATTGAGTGTCTTATATAATATCTCTTGACCTGTGGAGAATGCATCTATACAATTTAGCATGCCATTCTTCCCCCAAACTTAGCCTAAGTTGTTTGTCCATAATTATTTACAAGAATTTTACATGACAAATTTGAAATGAATTTTGGCATAAATAAGAGAATTAATAATAAAATATTTGGAAAAAATATATTTAATTAATTAGGCGTGTTAATTTGCATTTTTCCCCGTTACACAATAGCGCACTACCGACACATAGGTTTTCTGTTCTCAGGTGGAGCTACCTACTTAAGGAGTAATGTCATTTCACATTAACCAACTTTCATCCGAACAATTGACTCTCGAACCCCCCATCCACCCTCTAACTGCTCCAGACACGCGTCAATGCACATGAGTAAGAAGGATGCAACAAAAGATAAAAGAATTGTTATAAAAAATACATATATCACAGAATACAACTGGTATGAAGCAGGCATAAATTTATTAACATGAACATCTCTATAAGGACTTCTGACTTGCAAAGTGAAGTATGTAGACCCTCTCTTTCTCTCTCTCTCTCTCTCTCTCTCTCTTTTTGTTCTCCTTAATCACTTAATTGAAATCACAACTATTTCTTAATATAACAGACTCTTTCTTAGCTTTCAGTCTAGGTTTGCAAGAACATTACATAAAAACATGCAGACTACATATTCTATCATAAGACGTGGGCTTTTCCATATGTGGTGTCTTTCCCTTTACCATGTCTTACGAGCCAATTTCTCCAGTCTGATCCATTGTTTCCCTACTAAGGTCTGATGATTATAGTTAATTTTATTCAAACAGGGTGCCAATTTTTTCTGACTGTCATTTGTATGCTGTGGTCCTTAATCTGTTGCATATCATGTACTAATACTCATCACCCCATTCACCTTTCTTATGTGCAACATCCACATCACCAGTTGTGCTATTAGCTGATGTTGGAATTGAAGGTTTCTATTAAAAATTAAGATGTTCATTTGTTTCACTACGAACTTTCTATTCAAAACTTTATATTTATATGCATAAATTTAATATTAATGTTTTGTAATTTTGTTTATTACATACAAACATACATTTTTTGATACTCATTTATAATATTGTATGTTCTCTAGTCCATTATATTACTTATATTCTTTTATAAAAGTTGCATAATTTTTCTGATGTATTTTAGGATATACATTGTTTTATACTGTTGTATAATTAGTTTTTTATCTTACTATTATTACATCAATTTTGTTAATAACTTATATTTTGCCAGTGACATTATTTGTTTTACATGGTTGGTTGTTCTTTTAAAAATATTTTAAAGATTCTTTCTCTGTACTCTAATTATAATGTATGTTTGGTTGTGCTTGACAAAAGTACTACATTGTTTTGTTTTGTTTGATTTCTACTTTTTTTTGGTAAATATCCCATGACACATTGTATTTGGCATTCTTGTAAAAAAGAATAATGTATTTGTCAATTCTAGAAACGTTTAGTATCCAGATTTACATTTGCTGAATGCCACGTTTTTTCAGTGATAAAAAAATTCTATTTTTATGTAAACCTATGTAGATCCTGTTGAATTAGTTTCTTTGAGTCTTGCCTTTTTTTTTTTTTTTTTTTTTTTAAAAGAATGATCTTGTTAAAATATAAAGGTTTCACATAAACTCAATGCACCACAAATAGACAAAGAACAATAAATATACTGCATACTTGTGTGTACGTTGATAGGTGGACACTGTTAGTTTGGTTTGGTTTTATTGAGAATAAAATTTGTTGATCTTTTCACATCTGAATCTAAATTGTTTGTGCTTGTGTGAGATATCTGATTGAAACAAAAATATATCCTGATAAATGAAAATTGATGAATGGGGTGGTTGTGGGGAGATTAGTTGCAGAAACCATTGCTCGTAAACCTATGTAAACAAATTGTTTTGTAGAAATGAGTGTAATGACATGAATCTTGCTATTGAAGAAACAAAACATATTACAGTGTGCCTGACAGTGACTTTACAGAAATGAGTGTAATGACATAAATCTTGCTATTGAAGAAACAAAACATATTACAGTGTGCCTGACAGTGACTTTACAGAAATGAGTGTAATGACATAAATCTTGCTATTGAAGAAACAAAACATATTACAGTGTGCCTGACAGTGACATTACAGAAATAAGTGTAATGACATAAATCTTGCTATCGAAGAAACAAAACATATTACAGTGTGCCTGACAGTGACATTACAGAAATAAGTGTAATGACATAAATCTTGCTATCGAAGAAACAAAACATATTACAGTGTGCCTGACATTACAGAAATAAGTGTAATGACACAAACCTTGCCAATTAAGCTAAAAATATTAAAGTGCGTGTGCCTGTTATTACAGAAATAAATATAATGACATAAACCTTGACAATGAAGAAACAAAGGATATTAAAATGTGTGTACCTGGCATTACAGAAATAAGTGTAATGACATAAACCCTTTCCAGCGAAGAAACAAAAGATATTCTAGTATATGCCTGGAATTACAGAAATAAGTGTAATGACATAAACCTTTGCCAGTGAAGAAACAGAAAAGATTTTAGTTTATATTACATTTTATGTCTGGCATTACAGAAATAAGTATAATGATATCAACCTTGCTAACACAAAAATCCAGTAAGATTATTACAGTGCGTGCCCTTGGCATTACAGAAATAAATGTAATGGCATTAATCTTGCTAAGTATCAAAAGAAATAAATGTAATGACATCTTGCTAAGAAGCAAAAGAAATAAATGTAATGACATTAATCTTGCTAAGTATCAAAAGAAATAAATGTAATGACATTAATCTTGCTAAGAAGCAAAAGAAATAAATGTAATGACATTAATCTTGCTAAGAAGCAAAAGATATAACTACAGTTTGATGCTTCAAAATCAAGTAAACAAATGTTAAACAAGAAAAAAATAGAAATGCGGGGAGGGATGTTATAGAAATAAGTGCTCCGAATCTCGTAATGTAAACAAATGCTATATGATGAAGCCAAAAAAAAAAAAAAACCCACAAAAATTATTGCTGGATTGTGGACATTACAAAAAAGTGATCAAAAGCGCCTCATGTATAGAAATCATGCAGAACAAGAAACCAAGGAATAATTACTATCAAATGCTAAAGAGGTGTTCTCCCCTTTTGTTTACCTGTAATGAAATTCTCTCTAACGGAGGAATTTAGTTCTGCTGTTCACTAAGAATCACCATTATTGCTGCCTGAAAGTTCTTACTTGAAAAGTTTGTCATCCCACAGACATGGAGACTGGAGGACATTGTCACTTCCACTGAAATGACTTCAAAATGCTTCTCTAAGGAACTTTACTCACTAAACTGACTAAAGTATTCCATGAACTCACTCACTCACGTTAGTGCACTGACTCCTCCCTTCAACTTTCAGATTTCAGCTTGTCAGTTGTCTACTCAATATCGGCCATGGCTGGAACGCAAGCACATGTCATTAGAAGAGCAGCAAAGTTTGTTGCGGATATTGGCAACATCTCCTTAGCATTTGAATCAGTTTTTTTGTAATGGCTCTGTTGTAAGGGGTTTAACGAAATGCATGTATTTTACTTCTATTTGAACTTTTCATTTTAAAAACAAATCTTTGGGAGTTGTGTTCGAAGCTGCATTTTAAAATTGCACATGAAATTTTTAGTTAATCGAGTTTTTCGAGGCAAGTCGCTATAAGTATTGTGCAAAAATATAAACAAGGAGAAAGCATATACAAGGTAAACGACGTAACTTTTAATTTTGTTTTAACGCAAGAAAAAATGGACCCTCTGTTGCACGTGGCCATCGGCTGTCATACTAAGACAAGCACCACTAACATGGAGAATAGTATAGGAACTGGTAATTAATAGTTTAGGGAATACTAATCACACTGTACTTAAGAAGAACAATATGAAACAAAATTTACAGTATGAAGAAGCTTCGAGCCAAAACACTGCGAACACGACCGAAGATCTACGACAAACAACTGAAACGAGAAGAAAAGCGGTCAAATGACTC
This sequence comes from Sinotaia quadrata, assembly GCA_028829895.1. NCBI lineage: Eukaryota > Metazoa > Mollusca > Gastropoda > Architaenioglossa > Viviparidae > Sinotaia > Sinotaia quadrata. The sequence continues at coordinate 12,829,545 of CM054184.1, forward strand.
CCGACTGCGAGGGAATGGATTATATAATGCTATTCGCACGCCAGGATTATATAATGCTATTCGCACACCAGGATTATATAATGCTATTCACACACCAGGATTATATAGTGCTATTTGCACGCCAGGATTATATAATGCTATTCGCACACCAGGATCATATAATGCTATTCGCACACCAGGATTATATAATGCTATTCACACACCAGGATTATATAATGCAATTCGCACGCCAGGATTATATAATGCTATTCGCACACCAGGATCATATAATGCTATTCGCACACCAGGATTATTTTATTATAGGTCAAGAAACAAGCCACCCACAAGCTGTGGAACATATTTGAAACATACTGTATAAGTCAAGGAACAACTCGTCCACAACATTGGAACATATTTCTGGCAGAACGTGTCATAAAACAATCTATTCACAACCTGTGAATTACACTTCAAGCATGGTATGTGAGTAAATAGTACAATCCGTCCACAGCCTGGGAACATATTTCAAGTATAGTGTGTGAGTTGAGCTCCGTTCACACATACCAACCTGAGGGACAATTGATGACGATTTTAATGTGTACCCATCACTGGCTAGTGTGAACTGTGAATGCAACTGACAAGCAAATCTTGTATATCAGAACTGGGACTTTATTATTGTGAAAATACGTATAATTAATTTGATATATTTAAAAAAAAAGAATTCTCTTGTATCAGGGCAATGTTAAAATCTGGAACAATATCATAAATGTCGATATTAAAAAATATAAAAGTTCATGTACACAACAGACTAATATTAAACACGAACAGCTAGTTTCATGACTAATAGAACACTCATATTAGCCAAATCTACAACTCACATAGAGTTAGATTTCAAATCAAATAGAACACTCATACTAGCCAAATCTACAACTCACATAGAGTTAGATTTCAAATCAAATAGAACACTCAGCCAAATCTACAACTCACAGAGTTAGATTTCAAATCAAATAGAACACTCAGCCAAATCTACAACTCACATAGAGTTAGATTTCAAATCAAATAGAACACTCATATTAGCCAAATCTACAACTCACATATAGTTAGATTTCAAATCAAATAGAACACTCAGCCAAATCAACAACTCGCATGGAGTTATGTTTCAAATTAAATAGAACACTCATACTAGCCAAATCTGCAACTCAAAGTTATATTTCAAATCAAATAGAATACATAAAACAAGCAGAAGCAAAATGAATGTATTTTTTAAGCTATAAGTATAATAAAACGCACGAAAATACTTTGTCACCAAACAAAAACAAAACAAAACCCACACCACAAGCCATTGTAAACACATGCGGAATGAGTGTAATTTTTAAGCTAGAATAAAACACTGGGAAAAAAAACCCACCAGAACCTTGTAAGGCACAGACAGAATGATATTTTCAAAGCTAGAATAAAACACCCCCACCCCCGAAAATTGTAATACACAGACAATATAAACAGGCACTCCAAAACACTTTAACAACCTCCCCACCCACCCACCCCGAACATTGTTATACACAGACAGTCGAACATTGTTATACACAGACAGTACTTTCAAATACAAACAGGCACTCCCAACTCCCAAAAACACTTTACGCAAACAGCACGCTTTCGAACATAGACAGGACAAACTGGAAAACACTAACTTAACAGTTTTAACGAAGACATCTTAAGCGTTACCGCATCAAAAGCGCCAAGAAAGAGATACAACAACAGCCTCGGATATCACTTCCGACCGCTGCATTATAGAGTTGGCACAAGAAATAAAGCGGGCAGTGTAGTGTACTGAACTCATTGCAATGACTAAGGGTCAAATCCAGCCTGCTTTTTGGACGTGCTTGAGCAATTAATAATAAAGATGAATAAATCTTTATTAAAACTGGATATGAATTATATTTTCTTGAGAATCCAGTGGACACCTTTTTTTCACATATAGTCTAGTCTCACAGCTCTCAAGCCCTTCTCAATGTTTAGTAGTCTAGAGCTTTCTGTCACTAGAAGACTAGCACGAAAGTCTTAATTAGAAGTAACATGCTAAACATTTCATTCCCAACCACTCGACCAATTTATTACTGTTTCATCTGCAAAAGCTCAGATATTTAGCAAAGACAGTTCTGTTGGAAAACCTGTAAGCTTGCTTAGGAGCTAGTTGTGTGACTTCCTGTCTAATTTTCCTTTACTTGGTCAGGCACTGGAGAAAATTTTCAAAAATTCTAATTCAAACTTGGTTTGAACATTTTCCAACCACACAATGTGACTGGAGCATTGTTGTAAGTGTTCAAGTCTGGGTGGAAAAAATCGATGTCATCTCAGTGCTCATTTTAGTGTGATGGTCATTGAGGGTATTGTGTTGCTGTTTGTCGGTAGACCACTTTTGAAGTGACTGTGAGGTGGACAAGATCAGACTCATTCATTGGCATGCTGTCCTCGGTTGACCAGTCCAAGCAAAAACGAGCCCCCTCGGTTAAATACCACCGGTAATCAATGTTCAAAGACTCCTATGGTGTCACCAGTGAATGCGGAGTGAGAAAGACAATGGCATGTATAGAGCTCAGTGCCATCACCCCATCGGTGAGTCGATCCAGTTGCAGTGCTTGCTTGTGTTCAGGGGAGACAATCCCTCTACTGAATGGGAGTAACAGTAAATTAAATAATAGCCACATGAAATCTATCTTTTGTCCTCCTTTATTAAAGCTCTTAGATTACCTACTTACTACTGTGTATGTACATGATTAGTGTGTTCTGGAGTGTTCATTAGGTGAATTTGAAGGACTCTCACATGACCCTGAACTTTTGCTGAACAATCCAATTGGTGGCCTTGACATGATTGGTAAATAATTAAGGGGTTTTATTTGTTCCTTTAACAGTGTGGAAGAATTATAGAACTGATATGAACGAACTAGCCATATGTAACTGTGAAACCAACAACATCTAGTTAATGGTTATTATTATTATTAATTCATTAATCGTCTGGAACTAATTACAAGTGAGTAGAATATTAATTTATGTTAATAATTAATCATTCTTCAGCAATCACCACTCACATCTCTCACTTGGCGGATATGCGGGCGCTGTAAATGTTTTCTCTCTTCCACAACATTAAAGACAAACATTTACCATCATACAATGTTCCGTAGATGGAAAACGTCTTACTAAAGGAGAAGACAAATCAATCTTTCATTTATATTTAGCGAGCCCCCATACTTCTTGCCACACCAAATTCAAGTGATCAGACAATAGAATTCTGTACAGCATGTAAACTTTTTGAGCTCAGCCAATTGGCTGGTCTCATTTTCATAAATCTTATCCACTGGATAATAAAACTACTTAACCAGTTAGAACTGGTTTGCATTACATAAGCAATTTCTAGTATATTTTCAACTTGAGTGTTTACTGCAACTCAGACACTTACAAAAAAAATACCCTCATAAGGAGTGCCAAAGTTGGGTTACTTTGACAATTTAACAATTTATATAACAATTAAGTTTAGAAATAGGGATAATCAAATTTACTACACCACAGTAGCTAACAGTTTTTCTGTTTGTGTTTTATTGTTCTTCCCCCCAAAACACAGTAGAGCCAATTGTAACCTAAAGGCATTGTGGTAAACATTTTCATTTTCCTTGGAATAATCTAGCGTGGACTAATCTCCCCAATATACGTAACCACCAGTAGGTTACAGCACTTTATAAAGCCTATTTTTCATAAATGCCATAAAAACATTTAAAACTGAGTCTGCGTGAAACACCATTTTAATGCCGGCTTAGGGCATTAATTCAGTCGCACTTTCTGCCTTTCTAGATTCCATGTCTAAACGCACTTTTAAGAATTTTTTCATTCATTCACTCAAACAATTTTTGTTTTGATTTTCTTTAGTTTCTTTGTAAAATTCATTGTTTAAACTCTTCAGAAAGATGACAATGAGATCAAAGACCTGTCCGTGGCGAGCGAGGAAGCAAGCGTAAATGCCACTCTCGCAAGCCGATGAAGATAATGAGAGATGTCACGTCTTATGATCAATTTATAGGTGCTTGGATTTTTTTTTAAACTCTAAGATGGCCCCTTTGTATTATTTTATGGTCACAGTTTCACTGTGTTCGTTCAATTGTAACCTTATCGAGACCGCACACCTTGTAAATGTTCAATTGCATTAATCCGTGTGTGTGTGTGTGTGTGTGTGTGTGTGTAAATATTGTAAAGTATAAGAATTATAATATTTTGTGTCCCAATCTCGAAATTATCATTTTGTTGTCAGAAATAAGAAATAATTGAAATTATAAACAGGAGAAAGAAAGTGAAGACAGGTTGTACGTTTTGAGAAAACTGCTTATAGACTTAACGCACTTCTAGAGTAACAAACAAACTCTCTCTGTAATAAAAAGTGAAAGTAAGAAGATAGTAAAATAAAAAGAGAGAGAGAGAGAGAGCAAATAGCAAGTTTTCTTGCAGTGGATCAGCTATGTTTAAAATTGTTGAATTTATAATAACTGCATGTTAGATCAATGTAAATTCCGGGTTGATGTAAAAGGGTCGTTGTTTGTTCCTCTTTAAAAAAAATGTGGACTTGATCGATTAAATCACAATCTTCAGCTCATAGAAAATCACTAATTTGGCTTCTTTCTTTCTTTCTTTCTTTCTTTCTTTCTTTCTTTCTTTCTTTCTTTCTTTCTTTCTTTCTTTCTTTCTTTCTTTCTTTCTTTCTTTCTTTCTTTCTTTCTTTCTTTCTTTCTTTCTTTCTTTCTTTCTTTCTTTCTTTCTTTCTTTCTTTCTTTCTTTCTTTCTTTCTTTCTTTCTTCCTTTCCTTTCCTTTCCTTTCCTTTCTTCCTTCCTTTCCTTCCTTCCTTCCCTCCTTCCTTTCGACCGTGGAATTCAATTTCACTCGGGATCAGGATCTTCTCATGGAGATGTAGGCAGTACCAAGAAGTGCTATTTATAGCAATGTTTCTATAGAAATTTATTCAGACAGTCCAGGCCTTGTTTAGATCGAAATTTGCAAGTGTTTCCATCATCGACTCGTCACAGTCGTCATCACCATCATTCACCACTACATCATTGCCCCCATCGTCATTATCATCATGATTATCGGGGAACTCGATGTCTATGAAGTGAAGGCGCTAAATGACCTCTGAAAGGTCATGGTACATGCTCTGCCTTAGGCATAGGAATCTTTTTATGTCGCTCCTCACCCTCCCACTAATTCAGGAATGTAGAGTTGAGTGGCCACGATGGTAAACGCTTAGGTTCAGAATTAATATCACGAAAGAGTTATTATTATTATCCAGTCTCTTTCCACGACTTTGTTTGACTGTCGGCTGTGATCCAAGGTCTCGGAATCTTACCAAGATTCTGGGAGATCCAAGGTTTTACGGAGGATGTGGGCACTTCCGAGGAGCGCTGCTTTGAGTAGTGGAGCGATTCTGTGGTTTCCAGGGAGTTTATTCAGGTAGGCTTCCAATTCTGATGTTATGTTCCCCAAGGCTCCTATCACTATTGGTATCACTTCTGCTTTTACATTCCACAGTCTCTGGATTTCTAATCTGAGGTCTTGGTATTATTATTATTATTATTATTATTATTATTATTATTATTATTATTATTATTATTATTTTAGGGCACACGCTTTTTGTCTGTGTTTTTGCATTGTGAAAGTGTTATCAAACTATATACTTGAAATTCAGTTATCACGTCTTTGTGGATTGTTGTGTGTGTGTATTGAGAGAGAGGTAAAAAGGGAGGAAAGAAAAAGAGGAAGAGAGAATGGGAGTGATACAGGGAGTGAAGGAGAGAGAAATATTTCAGCGTAATAAGATTTAATAGTTAGTCTTTAGTTCTTCTCTCTCTCTCTCTCTCTCTCTCTCTCTCTCTCTCTCTCTCTCTCTCTCTCTCTCTCTCTTTCTTTGTTAGGCCTAATGTAATATCTTTGTCTTAATGTATGTACTACTTTCCGGCAGGTTTAATTTTAGTAAGCGCACCTCTCCACTAACAAAGCAGCAAGAACATATATAACGCGACTGTTTAAGATGAATTATAATAATAATGATAGTTATTAATACTTTGCATTTATTGTTAATAACTTAGGGGAAAATAATATTTGTGCCTGTGGCAACGATAGGAATGCATTCTGGCAGAACATTGAAATAACGACTATTAATGGATTAAGAAATATGCTAACGCTAAGTCAGGTCAGGGTGAAGGATGGGTGAAAAGTGAACACTCCCAGAGGCATGTCCACATTCTTTAAGTAGCAAGACAATGGTCAATCTTCAAAGTATGACCAGTACTTTGAGGGAAGGTGGCTACTGGTTGAATGAGTATGTGGTGCTCAGATCTAACTGAAAAAACTGAAAACAGTGTTGCCATCAGTCTGCCTGTCAGTCGACCATTTTCTGTTATGAATATTCATAAAGATGATCAATGTTTATTATTTTGTTTGATGATTAACATAGATAAATATTGATGAGTGAGAGATAGCCATAATGTGTATGGGATTCTGGATTGTAAATCTGTAAAGTGGGAAAGTTCTATCAATAGCAAGGGGGAGGGGGTGCTATAGATCCTAATAATGACAGAGTGCAAATTTGCCTAAAAGGGACATAACTCGGCCAGTAGATTTTTACATCGTAATAATTTACACCTTGAAAAAGTTGACGCCTCATTTCTTCAGATACATGAAGAGAGTTCATGGATTAAAAAAAAATTGTGAAAGAATTTTTATCCTTCATGGAAACCATATATTACGTCCTATGGATCATTCTTGTTGGAACACCCGTTGGAGATCACATGAGAGGTGTGAATTTTAATGCATGCAGATAATAGAAGATTTCTTATGATTTCTTATAATTCAACAACGGCCTCTGGTAGCCTGTTCACGCGAGATAAACATCAACGTTGCAAACGGATTACGAGTTCCTGTTCACACTGCAAAGCAGATTCAAGCATAATCCTGTATCCTGTTCACACCACAAACAGCCACATTGCAAAGCAAATTCAAACCTAGCCCTGATGCTTTTCACACAAACAGCCATATTGCGAGCAGAGTGAAGCCTCAACTGAGAAATGTTGCAAAGCAAATTATAACTTAAAGCTGAAGCTTTCTCACACAGACAGCAACATTTCAAGCCACATCTGGATGTTGCTAACAAGAGAGAGAGACGTTGCACAGCAGATTCAAACCTACTTGATTCAGTTAATGCAAACACCAATGTTGCAGGCAGATGCAATTATTATCCTAATCGAATTTTACACAGTAAACAGCAATGTTACAAGCAGATTAAAGTCCATATGATCTTGTTCACACAAACAGCAATGTTACAAGCAGATTAAAGTCTACCTGATCTTGTTTACACAAACAGCAATTATACAAAACAGATTCACGTTTTAAGCCTAATCTTGTAAGCAGGTTCAAATCTAGCGTTGATTCTATTCACACACACACACACACACACACACACACACACACACACACAACACACACACACACACACAAACACACACACACACACACACACACACACACACACACACACACACACACAAAACCCATTGCAAACAGGTTTACATCAAGCCTGATTCTATTCACACACACACACACACAAACATTGTAAACAGGTTTACCTCAAGCCCTGATTTTATTCACACAAAAAAAAGCATTGCAAACGGGTTTCACAGCAAAAAAAATCGCCCTGGTTATCTTCGAGAGAATAGCAGGGTATCAGTGTTTCAACTTGAGGAGAGAGACACCTGGAGTTGACATGGACAGTAACATGTGACATTGTTGCAAAAGCGCTCAAAGACTATTGAGACAGTGCTTGAACCAGGTTACGTAGAAACTGTTATTGCTTATCTCTAATAACTCCATTTCTGTTCTCTGATAAGAACTATCCTGTGATTTGTATTGACATTAAATTGTTAAACTGTATTTTTGGATGTAAGACTGTAGTATAGAAAAAATTATTCGAACATGGTTTCATGGAAATATTGATATCAAGTAATCTTTTTCATTGTATTATTATTTGATTGTTGATTTAATAAATTTATTGTTAAATTTATTGACCTTCTTAGCACATATTGATAACCTTATGTTGGAGAAGAAAGAAGGTGGATGGGGGCTGGCTAAATATAGATTAAAAGTGGATTTGTCTTCTCCTTTAGTAAGAAGTTTTCCATCTTTGGAAATATTGTGTGACGGTAAATGTTTGTCTTTAATGTTGTGGAAGAGGGGAAAACGTTTACAGCGCCCGCATATCTGCCAAGTGAGAGAGATGAGTGGTTTCTGCTGGAGAATTATTAATTATTAATTATTAATAACATAAATTAAGATTCTCATCACTTGTAATTAGTTATGAATGATTAATTAATTAATAATAATCATAAGCATTAACTAAGTGGCGTTGGTATCACGCATACAAACCTTTGTGTTTCATATTATTGTTCACTCTATTTCTCTGGAAATGATATGTCTGTTGCTCTGACATATAAATGCTAATATACACGCATTTGTTGGAATTCATGTCAAACTAGCAAAAGTTAGAATAATCATTTTAAAGTTACGCTATTTTTCTGAAAGCTGCTCTCATAGGGTGGCTCTTTTTTCAGTTTTTTAGCACAATTTTGAGCAGTATCTACTTTAAATTTTATAATGACAAACTATGCTGAACAACATCAGAAATCCTGCTCATTGCCATTAGGCCTTCTGTAAATTGGCTCTTTAGGCCTTCTGCAAATTGGCTCTTTAGGCCATCTGCAAATTGGCTCTGTAAGGGTTGACGAGATGACTTACTTATGTGGTTGAATACAATCAAAAACTGTTTGACCCATCTAAGGAACTATCATGCTTTGACGAGTTTTAACTGCTTTGATGTGTTTTAACTGCTTTATCTGTAATTTAGACTGTAGGAATCATTAGATTGTGACTTATTTAGAGAAATGAACTTAGTCTAGAAAAGTGAAAAGATCATCAGAAAGCTAAATACTGGCTTGGAAAAAGAAAGATAGTTCTCCATTGCATCCAAGAAGTCAACTTAGTCTATAGGGAGTGAAGAATAAAAAGAAAGATAAAAGATGGTTTGAAATGGAGAGGTACCAAAAGACTGGATTAACTGCCTTTGTTATATCACTAAAAGGTGTATTCACACAGGTTCTAAAAGTATTATCTAGACATGCACTTCATGCTTTATACACAGTTCCGCAGCTTGTGAGGTATATTATCACTGTTTGTTAATTTAACAAATGTCATAAGTCTCTTTTGCACTCCCTCACTAATTCTTTGAAATATTTTTTGCTTAACTGAATGTGACGGGATGGGGTGGTGGGGTGGGGGTGAGCCATCTTTACTCTTTGTTACAAATGGTACGTTTTGTTTGACTATAATAAACCTGATATCTGTTAGATGTCCCCCTAATCAAGCTAGTAAAACTTTGGTTCGTATCGAAGCTGTAGTGTGCGAAGGTAGTGATTGTAACACAATACCGCCATCTATCATCAACACGTTTATGCACCAAAATGTGAAAATAAATAAATGAAATCAAACCTGATCCGTAATACGTTCATGAGATAGAAAGGATTATATGTACCCCATACAGTCCAACCATATTATTGAAGGAGTCTTCCTAACAAACATACAAAACAAGCAAATGGAAAGATAACAACGCGCCGTCACAGAGAAAAGAAAGACAACTCCTGTCCTGGGCAAATAAGGTCATAACCGTACACCACAGAAAGGGTTAAATTTACCAGACGAATCAACTACAAGAGAGCCTTTCTGCACGTAGGCAGTACGCGGAATTCGACCGTGTTCTATTCTAAGCTTTTCAGAGTATTGATCTATCGAGCAGAGAACAGGAGGGGGGGGGGGGGGCTGCGCGAGGGATTATAATTATCTTCTAGCGTCAACGTCGATCACGTGAGCGAAGAAAGTGATGCGTGGACAGGGCGAAATTTATTTTCTTGTTTACCATCAAATGTTATCATCAGTTCTCGTCATAAAACAAATTAAAAAAATTTCCTACTTCCGGAACCAAGCGCTACAACAACAGTATAACAACAAATGTCAATACTGTTGTCATCGTCGCCATCACCACTACCACCGTTATCGTCATTGTTGTCGCAACTAAATCTTTTTTTCTTGCACATACCTTTATTATTCCCATCACACACACAATAAAGTGAATTAATACAAATATACACATGCACACATCCACAACTAAGGAAATCAATACAAAATCACACACGCGCACGCACGCACGCACACACACTAAAGTAAATTAATACAAATACATGCATGCATACTTACACAATAAAGTAAATGAATATAAATACACACATGCACACACAATAAAGTAAATTAATACAACTATATTCATGGCGCGCACACACACACACACACACACACACACACACACACACACACACTAAAGTAAATTAATACGAAAACATACATGCACACACAATAAAGTAAATTAATACAAATATACACATGCACACATCCACAACTAAGTAAATCAATACAAAATCACACACGCGCAACGCACGCACGCACGCACGCACACACACACACACACACACACACACACACACACACACAAGTAAAATAATACAAATACACGCACACATACACAATTAGTAAATAATTATAAATACACACATGCACACACAATAAAATAAATCAATACAAATATATGCATGGCACACACACACTAAAGTAAATTAATACAAATACACACATGCACACACACAAAATAGAATAAATTCATACCAATACATATATATTTTACACACGCGCGCTCGCACTCTCAAATACACGCATGCAAACAAGTGACTGTACGCATATCAACAGAATAAATTAAGCAAGAAACAATAGCAAAACCTCAACTATATAAATGTAAATTAGAGCTTCACTTATGTAAGAAGTGTGTTTTGATCAGAGTGAATTAACAAAAGCAATCAAATCAAGCCTAGAGCAGGAAACAGTTCACATCAAACAAAAGCATAAAAGAAAAGTACAACAGCAACAAAAATAATGAACAATGACAGGAGGAAAAGGCAACAATCAAAAATGTAAACAAAACAAAAATGTAGATGGAATTGGTGTGAACCAAACAAAACAACAATTCATCAAAACAAAGAAATAATACTTCGATAAAAATAGCAATTCATCGAAACAAGGAAATAATTCTTCCATAAAAATAGCAATTCATCGAAACTAAGAAATAATTCTTCGATAAAAATAGCAATTCATCGAAACAAGAATAATTCTTTGATAAAAATAGCAATTCATCGAAACAAAGGAACAGTTTGGATATAGAAATAAATGGTTAATGGAAGAAAGAGGAAAAGCAACTGTTAATAATTACTCTCTCCCCAACCACACACAAGATAAATATAACAAAGTGAATAATATGAGTCATTTAAACAAACGAACGAACACACATGAAAACATTAATTAATCAACATAACAAAACAAGAAAAACAATCACAAGAAAGAAGAGAAAAATAAAATCAAACAAACAAGCAAGCAAGACACTCTAAAGCTAACTACTAAACTACTCAGGCAAGAAGCAAGTGAATGCATATATTAACGAAAAGGAAAATAAAATCAAACAAACAAGCAAGCAAGACACTCTAAAGCTAACTACTAAACTACTCAGGCAAGAAGCAAATGAATGCATATATTAACGAAAAGGAAAATAAAATCAAACAAACAAGCAAGCAAGACACTCTAAAGCTAACTACTAAACTACTCAGGCAAGAAGCAAATGAATGCATATATTAACGAAAAGGAAAAAATAAAATCAAACAAACAAACAAGCAAGACACTCTAAAGCTAACTACTAAACTACTCAGGCAAGAAGCAAATGAATGCATATATTAACGAAAAGGAAAATAAAATCAAACAAACAAGCAAGCAAGACACTCTAAAGCTAACTACTAAACTACTCAGGCAAAAAGCAAATGAATGCATATATTAACGAAAAGGAAAATAAAATCAAACAAACAAGCAAGCAAGACACTCTAAAGCTAACTACTAAACTACTCAGGCAAAAAGCAAATGAATGCATATATTAACGAAAAGGAAAATAAAATCAAACAAACAAGCAAGCAAGACACTCTAAAGCTAACTACTAAACTACTCAGGCAAGAAGCAAATGAATGCATATATTAACGAAAAGGAAAAAATAAAATCAAACAAACAAACAAGCAAGACACTCTAAAGCTAACTACTAAACTACTCAGGCAAAAAGCAAATGAATGCATATATTAACGAAAAGGAAAATAAAATCAAACAAACAAGCAAGCAAGACACTCTAAAGCTAACTACTAAACTACTCAGGCAAAAATCAAGTGAATGCATATATTAACGAAAAGGAAAATAAAATCAAACAAACAAGCAAGCAAGACACTCTAAAGCTAACTACTAAACTACTCAGGCAAAAATCAAGTGAATGCATATATTGACGAAAAGGAAAATAAAAACAAACAAACAAGCAAGCAAGACACTCTAAAGCTAACTACTAAACTACTCAGGCAAGAAGCAAATGAATGCATATATTAACGAAAAGGAAAAAATAAAAACAAACTAAAGAGAGCTTGTAAATAAGTGAAATGGCCAGACCAAAATCATATTCTAATGCGCTTATAGAATACTGATCTGAATACACACAAGAAATACGTGATTAACAAAATAAACTTATATATTATCTTTTTTCCTAAAATTGTTATCAGACAACTATTACGATCACAAGCAAGAAAGATCTTCTGCTACCGGCACTATCAAATAGAGCCTTGTCCATTTTCATTTTTAGTTTATTAACAAAATAAATCCTTCTGATTACAGAAATTGTTGTGGGTTTTTTTTTTATTAAAAAAATGAAAAATGATTCAATCATGCTTATCGGATTTACCAGATCGTAACGTTTCTTTTTTAAAACCCAAACCAGCGATCGCTTGTATAATTTCAACTCTTATTATTGCAATCAACCTAATGTATTACAACAAAAAACACAACAACATATAATCCTCTCTGATGTAAAACTTCGAAAGAACTACCCCGAAAACAAAAAGCAGTTATTATATTTTCCAAGCTGTAATAATTGTCATGACGTTTACCAAACAAATCTGCATTGTCATTGTAATCACTGGACGGGATAACCCATGGTAAGACTAATGAAGAGTTAATTAAACCAGACAAACTTAAATGTGAAAATCGTCAAGGTATATAATACAGTTATTGTTTCTGCATTTAAAAAAATAAAAAAACCACATCAACTACTTATTAGAAAAGTTAGTAATGTAGACCAGTGGTTTTCAACCTTTTGACCCCTGCAGACCGGTGAAAATAGGAAAAATAGTTCGAAAACCGCTAAGGCAGAAATAAAAACCATTATTTATATAGTATTGTGTGTATTAGTTTTTAAATCCAATATTATAAAATGAAAATTCTATATTTATTTAAAATAACCAGAAACCGAGCAGTAAAACAATGCTAATAATAGAACGCCTTGAACTTTTGAGAAAGCAATATTTTAATTCAAACAAAGTTAGTGCGAAATCTGCTGCTGCTTCTTTGCTAGAATACTTGATAACAGTGGCTGCAGTATTGTTTCTGAGAGACGAAGCGCTGCATTGACATTCATTCGGTTTCTCTGTTTTTATGACTGACACATCTAGGTAAACTTAATTATTAGTTACTACGTAACCATACTCCTGAGGAGATGGAAAGTTGGGTGGTCTGACCCTTAGTCGAATTTTAGTTTCGGGTCACTGTAGAGAAAGACAACTTCTTTTGAGATGAGAAACTTAAGCATTATTTTCAGATGAATTTAGTTACAGGTCACTGTAGAGAAAGACATCTTCGTTTGAGATGAGAAAATTTAGCATTATTCCCCTTAGATGATTTTTGTTACGGGTTACTGTCGAGAAAGACAACTTCTTTCTCATATGAAAAAGTTTAGCATTATTTCCCTTAGAAAAGACAACTTCTTTTCGAGATGAAAAAGTTTGGAGTTATCACCCTTTGACGAAATTTATTTACAGATCTCGTTACTTTCTTCCCATACAAATAAACGTCATTCTGTGACTTGCACAGGTTACCGATATCTCATGACAGGCGTACAGTACTTTATAGTTCAGGAATGAGATATTTTTTTTCTCCCGCGACAGACGATTTACACCTGAGTAAATACAATCAATTGATCTTTCCTAGGCTCACACATCTTTTGAATGGAACGATTTCACATAAGTGCACACAATGGTGATTGATTTCTAGTAGGCACTGCCACCACTTTCTGAGTTGAACAATGGCTCCTTGTCCAAGACTATGCTTTACCCAAGTAATCGCCAGTATTGAACTTTCGTTTTGGATATATAATTACTGTTGAATTATTAAGAAAATTATTGTATGTTTCTTTTCTTAAGATAGATGGTTTCACCTCAGTAAATTAAAGTTATCGACTTATCGTTAGAATAGTAGTTTCACTTGAGTTATCGATTTATTATTAGGAGGTTTTGCTTGAGTAACCCCAAGGCACCGATTTAACGTTAGAAAAGACAGTTTTACATGAGTAAACAAAAAGTTACGGATTTAATTTTACAATAGATATTTTCTTCTCATGTTCTTTTGCTAACGATTTATCTGAAAAGATTTTTTTAAAAAGTATTTAGTATATTCTGTTAAATGTTTATTTTGAAGTATGCTATTTCGGTCTCATGATTGAAGTCTCATTGCTTTACCTAATTGCTTCCCCTCTTCGTACTATTGTATTTAAGTGCTCTCGAAATAAGTCCTTCTCTAACTCTCTGTTAAAGTGAAAAGTCAAGGGACTCTACTCTAGTCAAACTCTGTGTGTGGACATTTACTTTGAAGAAAGATTTCTACAAGCACTATCTTGCGGTTTTGCAGTACGGTAGTTCCGTGAACACAATGAACGAAATCCAGTAAAATGCAAAATCAAGGGACTCTACTCTAGTTAAACTGTGTGTGTGGACGTTTACTAGAAGAAAGATTTTACAAGCACTATCTTGCGGTTCTGATGACGGCAGTCCCGTGAACACAGTAAACGAAATCCAGTAAAATGCAAAATCAAGAGAGCCTGTCGACTTATGTGGTCTCGACTTTCCATGTGGTCTCGACTTTCCATGTGGTCTCGACTTTCCATGTGGTCTCGACTTTCCATGTGAGACAGCACTTTATAAGAGTAACTTGAAGTTCTGGAGTGTAGCAATCCGGAGATGGCACTGAATTAAAGCAAGTAATAAACATATCTATATATATAAAAATCAATGACAACTCGCAAAAATGCAGCTTTAACGCTAGGCAAGATGGTGAATAAGGTCAAGTACAGTAGCCGAAAATAGCACCAGTATTGTCCGGAAAACCTAGTCTTTGAGGATTCGAAAGCAATATGATCGAGGTTTCTGACGTAATCATTTTAGATGTAATCATTTCTGACGTTTATTTAAAAAAGGACTTGGCGACGACCTTTCAAAGGAGGGGTGACTGTTTTGCAAGAAATTAAACGTGCAGATTTTTTTCGTATCTGGAAAAAAAATGCAGCCGTCAGTGGTTAACAAACTTATAATGTGATTGCTTTGTAGAAGTTTCAGAGATTACTTAAAATTTTTCAAGAAGCTGCTTGCCGACTAGTTTATTACTAGTAAATCGAAATGTACGCAGGTCTAGTAAACCAGTGTGTCTAGTAAACCACGAGTGTGTGTGTGTGTGTGTGTGTGTGTGTATGTGTATGTATGTGTGTGTGTGTGTATGTGTGTGTGTATGTGTGTGTATGTATGTGTGTATGTGTGTGTGTGTGTTGTGTGTATATATGTGTGTGTATGTATGTGTGTGTTGTGTGTATGTATGTGTGTGTATGTATGAATGTGTATGTATGTGTGTGTATATATGTGTGTATGTGTGTGTATGTATGTATGTGTGTGTGTGTGTAGGTATGTGTGTGTGTTGTGTATATGTGTGTGTGTGTGTATGTATGTGTGTGTTGTGTGCATGTATGTGTGTGTTGTGTGTATGTATGTGTGTGTGTGTGTATGTGTGTGTGTATGTATGTGTGTGTGTGTGTATGTATGTATGTGTGTGTGTGTGTGTGTGTGTGTGTGTGTGTGTGTGTGTGTGTGTGTGTGTGTTGTGTGTATGTATGCACTCAACCCCCTACTACAAGAAAACGAGTTGCAAATCATGTTTTGGACATTATGAGATGCAGACTTCAGCAGAAACTAGAAGACAACCACTTTTCAATGGCTTAAGCTGTAAGAAAAGTGAACAATTAGCTACTGATCAATGTTGAAGATAAAACGTGTGCCTGTGGGATCATTTGACAACAGGACATAAAAACGGGTTGGCTGCTGCCAAAAGATTATTTTCCTTTGCAACCTAAATCACATGTGGCCCAAACAGACGTTATGATGAAAGTAAATAAATTCAAAGTTTTACTGCAGTATCTGAAACCATCGTTTGCTTTTTCAAGATTTAACATATAAATGAGAAAATGCGCAATGTGATAAAAATGCAAGTAGACATATTAGAAATAGAAGCAGAGTGTAATGATTAAATTTATAATATAACACTTAACCAGAAGAAAATGAATAGCCTGTAGAATTGATAATTAGTTTGATTTTCATTGTATTTATAATATGTCAGTCAATGGTGGTCATAAATGAATCCACTATAATTTTATCTTCAATGTGAGAGTACTGTTTGGCTTTGTATCCACCAAAATAGGGGTGTCGGATATCATGTGATTGGTCTTGCCAATCAATGAATCAGTAAAGGAAAACCTGCCCTAGTTTACATTCCTCACCTTATTTTCTGAGCTTTGATTGGACTGTTATTTTAAGATCAGCCAATGAAATGCATTCAAATAGCTTTAGAAATCAAGTGAAATCTTATAATCTACGTTGTCATCCTTTCTGGCTTGTTTCAGCTGCTAGTGAGAATTGATGTCAGATGACAGGGTTCTCATTTTGTGGTGGTGGTCACTTAATTTAATTTTTGTTTATACAGAGAGAAAGCCATGAATATATAATGGTGTATTTACTTAGGTTATTTGTACCTTCAGTTCAGGGAGAACTGTACCCAAGAAATTAGTTCCATCTTCTGATGTCATTATTCTTATGTAAGTTTCACACACACACACACACACACACACACACACACACACACACACACACACACACACACACACACACACACACACACACACACACACACACACACACACACACACACACACACACACACACGCACACACAGACACACACAGACACACAGACACATACACGCACACACACAGACACACACAACACACACACAGACACACAAATACACACATACACACACAGAGAGACACACACACAGACACACACAACACACAGACAGACACACACACAGACACACACAGACACACACAGACACACACAACACACACACACAACACACACACAATACACACACACACAACACACACACACACACTCACTCACTCACTCTTTAATATATATATATTAGAAATGATAACATAAGCAATGACTATTTAAATCAGTAGAATAATGACGATTGATTCACGTGGGAAAAGAATAAAGCATGCAAGTAAAATGTAAACAATGACAGGCAAGTGGAAAGCTAATTCCATAACTTCCATATATCTTCTAATTTTTGTTTTTTTAACATTACTACCCTCCTAGAACAGAGTAAGGAGGAAGGCCCCACAGGAGATCTACAGAAACTGAGAACATCAAGAAGATGAAAAGTTTCCACGCAATTCCTGTAGGGAAAAGAAGTGATCGTAAAGAAGAAGAAGGGAATACGATCTAAATGCTTGTGGGGATATTGCTTACTCTGCGAGTTCCTTAAACACAGAATTCCAAATAAATAATTTTGAAAGTACGCCCATCTTCTGACAGTAAACAACTGATCTAATCAGTGAAGAAAATGGCAAATAGCAGACTTCAATCATTTTCTAGTGTCCATCACGCAGGACTGCCTGTCAGGTTAATCAACATATATCAATATCAGTCTCGTTTATGCATGTACCAGTGTGTACCTACGTATGTACCACAGTAAAAAAAAAAAAATACATGCACCACTGTGGACCTATTTATGTACCAAAGCGGGCTTCTTTATGTACCACATTAAAAGGTGAAGCTTGACTGAGAAGGAACTATATACCAGTTTGTCACTAACGTTTATTTGGTGAAATCGGCAAAGAGGGCAACTCATTCGAATGCTTTCATGTCAGTGAAAGACAGTTGTAGGATTTCTAAAAAATGATACAGTAAGTATCAATGATTGTCACAAGAAAATAGTCTTTCAAGTTGTGAAAATTTCGCAAAGCTAACTTAATGGAGAAAGTGCCGTACTGACTCGTGTGTGAGCCTGTAGAGAATTCACTTGTGAAGTTCGCAATTATTCCTCCTAGTTCTAAATGAGTAGTGAAAAAGAATATTGATGCTCATTTGCTATTATTACAATGCATTCTAGTTTGGACTAATCAGTGTTGTTTATTACTTCCTAATAAAGCACAACGGTGTTCGGCCTCGATTTAAAAGTCTGCACTAAGCGCACCTTTGAACAATGACGTCGAACGACCAAAATATTTTTGCTGCTAGTGCTCTCCCTTGATAAGACTCGAAGAGTTTTAATGAAAGTCTAATGAGATTCCCCAGAAAAAAAACTGATATAAAATTATCAGGTTCTTCAGATAAGTAATCTGGAAGGAAAAATCAAAGGGCAGTAATTAACCGAAGAAAGCTTATTACTTAATTTTTTTTTAAATGAATATTTTTTTGTGTGTTTTCTTTTTTGGTGTGTGGATAAATTGATTTAAGGACCAACTCACCGACTTTTCATTTTAATTAAGTGACTAAGTACCTACTTAATACTTCTTATTGTTTAACTCACTACTTGCCTTAATAGTGATTTATAGCTGTGATTTCAATAAGTTGAAATGCATCCCGTTGGTAAGAGAGGGGGAAGAGGTTAAAATAAAACTTGCAGCAGAAGTTGGACACAGTCTTTACTAATTACTTGAATTTCATAGTTTAACACATATTATATAATCTAGAGACAGCGCTGCTATGAAGCTTTGTCTAACGATAAGACATTTTAAAAATAGCAGTGTGAGCTTTCGTACACAATGCACGCAAGCTCACACCCATCCACACAACCCACACACATACACTGACAATACAGTATCTCTGCTCCCTTAAATTTTTTGCTTGTTTCTGATGAGAGTTCTTATTTGAATTGGGAAAGTTATCTTTTCTTTTTTCTCGATTCTAGGTGCTGTTCTCTCTCTTTCTCTCTCTATCATGTTAGATAACTCTCACACCAATCATTCCAATTCGTGTTGTACAAGCTGTGTGCAGTGTAAACGCCCCATCCCCCAACCCTAAACTATTTAAATTTGAAAAGGAAAATCACCCAAAATCAACTTAATCGCAAAGTGTCGCAGCCACTGGCAACGAGAACAGACCATTGTTTGATTTTTTTAAATTAAAAGTCAAGTTAGCATGATTTCCATGAAAGCAAAGGACGGAAGGATCATCCACAGTTAATCACTTTTGTTGCCTGTTTGGAAAGCACGTATGATTAAACACACGTTTCCTCCTTTCGGCCTTAACTTCCTCCCGCGTTTTGGCAAATGGTTGGCTTGATTGGAACGGCAGGAGATAAAAACATTTTTTTTCCAGTCAGTGTAAAGATTGCATTTCTCCGCCATCATTAATCAGCTGACGTAAAGTAATATATTCTAACGTCATATAATATAAAATAGTATAAAGCAGCCTTCTTAACTCAGTCATTTACACCTAAAACGCTCATGGTTGTGGATCAGGCTTGCAGTGCAGTACCTACAAGTGACGTCATATGGATATAAAGAAGTCCGTTTACTGACCGACGTTCTCACAAGTCATGTTATAAAAGGGATCGGGAAACGGGTAAATTATCCCCCCTTAATGAAAGCTAAAAAGTGTACAAATAAAGTGTTGCGAGGTCATCGAACTCATTCGCTTATTAATTGTCCTCCCACCAGCCCACTTCAATTTTAATAAGCTAACTATAAATTCCTACTTTTATAAAATTAACTCCCCTTGATGATTAAGTCACACGACCTTATGAAAGACGCCATTTTCGGCTTGTCCTTAAAAACGACAGTTATGATTTGGACTTCCGACTAGGGGTACGCTGGCCCCAGTCAATCCCCAATATTTATCACAAGGTACGAGGCTCGATGTTTGGGTGGTGACGTAATCTTATGAAAGTACGTTGAGCCATATTTGCAAGTGCTGTGATTATTCTATTTTTCTTTCCAAATCCCTTTGTTCCGGTCAACTGAAAGTTGTAGATTTGTTATTATTTTTCATGATGAGTTGTTCTTCTTCAATAATTAATAAAGTTCTTCTGAATTAGTGATTTCTATTCTATTTTAATGATGTGATAATGCTGGTCATTTATTAATTCTTGACTTTGATTCTTCATTTTAAGAGCAGTTTTTGTTTATTTTAAGTCTGGGGGTAATGTCATTTAAAAGAAATAGATTTTGGGTAATACTCCAAAAAGCACTGCGACCCCTGTGGTATATGTATACATGAAGACCCTCTATTGCACAAAGTCTTTAGTTGTCGTTTTATAGGGTGCCTACGAAGCCCCTGTGTTGAACAAAGTCTCCACAAGTCGTATTGTATGTGTACACGAAGCATATATATTGTGCTAAGTCCCATCAAGTCTTGTAATACACATACATGAAGCCCCTGTAACGAACAAAGTTCCCACAAATCATATTATATGTATATACGAAACATATGTATTGTACTAAGTCCCAGCAAGTTTTGTTATACACATGTACGAAGCCCCTGTGTTGACCAAAGTCCCAACAAGTCTTGTTACACACATGTACGAAGCCCATTTATGGAACAGAACAAAATCCCAACAAGTCTTGTTACACAAATGTCCGAAGCCCCTGAATGAAATGAAATACCCACACTTATGTTATATGTGTACACGAAGCATATATATTGACAGTCCCAACAAGTCTTGTTACATTCATGTACGAAGCCCCTTATTGAACAAAGTCCCAACAAGTCTTGTTACACACATGTACGAAGCCCCTTAGTGAACAAAGTCCCAACAAGTCTTGTTACACACATGCCCGATGACGCTGTCTGAAACGAAGTCCCTACCAGTCATGCTATTTGTTCACACGAAGTTCCTGCATTGAACATAGTTCACACGCTCGACGTATTCATTCCCTGTCAGACGTAAGTGGACGGAAGGGTGCCATTCAAGGGCCATGCACTCTTTTCTGCGTACAGGGCTCTGTTGAAAGCTTTGACGGGCGTGTCGCAGGCCAGGTGGGTGCTGTTACTGTTCAAATCCATAATTCCCACGTAATTCTTTTTGCCTAAAGAGGAGGCGGTCGTGATGGTGTAGGTGTGAGACCTGTAGCAGCGCATGGTGGACATGCAGAAGACCTCCTTGCACCCACGCCGAAAGTTTGCGTTGAAGTAGAGGTAGAGGAGAGGTTTAGACACGCCAGTAGCTACCAACATCCAGAAGGCGAAGATGAAAGCGGTGCGGTCGACGTAGTGGTTCGGCTGCAAACAGTACGCCAGCTGGAAGAAAAAAAAATTGAACATCAGTCATCAACCACCACCACCACCACCACCTTCACCACCACCACCACCACCATCATCATCATCATCATCACGATGCCATCCACATAAATCGGCTATGTTAAATATACGCTCGTAAAGTGTGCACGTGACTTCACTTTGCTGTGTGCGTGATAATGTTATATATTTCTCATCCGGGGCTTCCAAAACAAGACACCCCTTGATCGTCATGTTACATATGACGTCACTGTGTTCCTTCTAACCACATCAGTGACCAACTCCAAGAAAAAACTACTGGATAAGTGTATGTGTATATATATATAATTGCTTGACTGTATTCCCAGATACAGCCTAAATTCGAACGAATGATTGACACAAGTATATCTTAACTTAATTGATTTCCACATGCCGGTAATATTAACAGTTTGATATCTGACGCAGTTAAACCCAAAGCCAAAGCAAGACTTTCAAAGCTGTAGCCAGTTCGCCATGGTATATAACGGTCTTGTGCCAGTTTTAGTTTTAGTTTTGAGAGAGAGAGAGAGAGAGAGAGAGAGAGAGAGAGAGAGAGAGAGAGAGAGAGAGAGAGAGAGAGAGAGAGAGCACGTGTGCGGGCGCTCGTGTGTATGTGTTTGATCTCTGTCTGTGTGTGCGTGATTGCTGGCTGTTTAAGATGGCCTGGTGTCGTGTTTAGGTAGTCCATTTTGTTCGGGGGTACCAAAGCCATTTATTCAGGTAAGTCATATGACACGGTCGAGTGTATTGACGTAGGCGAGATGTTTAGGTAGGCCAAGTATTCAGTAGATAGGCCAAGTGTTAGGCGGGCCAGGTGTTTAGGTAAGACATGTATTTAATTAGGTGAAGTGTTTAGGTAAGCCAGGTATTTAGGTAGGCCAGATGTTTAGGTAAGACAGGCAATTAGGTGTTTTTAAGTAAGCCACGTATTTAGGTAGGCCAGATTTTAATTAAGCCAGGTATGTGGGTAGAACAAGTGTTTAGGTAGGCCAGTTGTTTATTTAGGCCACCAGCTTAGGTAAGCTAGATATTTAGAAAGGCCATGTGTCTTGCTAAGGTAATCTATATGTAGACAGTTCTAGTGTTCAGAATGCTTAGGCCATGTATTTATAAGTTATATATAAAGGTAGGCCGTGCGTTTAGGTAGGCCAAATACTTAAGAACGGCAAATACTTTGGTAGACCACATGTTTAGGTAGGCCAGATGTTTAGGTAGATCAGTATTTGACACTTTACATCTGAACTGAGCAGCGTGAATACTTTCGGAACCGAGAGGCGAGCCGAAAGAGGCTTGTCGCCCACATGACACCAGAAATAAAGCACTTACAAGCTACTCTATTTATAGCTACAGTTTCTCAACAGCTGCTGTTGAAATGACCCTTGCCTGTACAGCAATTAGTACCTTAGTTCTTGGGAGCCAGACTCCTTCCTGTTCAGCTTAATTAACACTTCGACACCTGACAAATGTATAGCTGTCAGGGATATATTTTTAAAGGCCACAAATACACAGATATATACTTTAGAGGCAAAATCAATATTACTCTGGCACATAATTATGAATGCAAGTCCTGTAGATTGAAAGAGAAGGATATTTCCCCAGTATAATTATGAAAGTATAAATAAGTTTAATAGGCAACATGAACTGACAACTTGACAATTGTAGGCCACTTCTGACATTTTTCACCTACATAGTTACACAGTTTGACTTAATTTATGTCTAAAGAGGCCCCTGGAAAAATTTGCTTGTTGATGACGTCTACTGTGAATATGCTTACAAAAGTCCAGCCGCTCTTTTCAGACATGACGAAATTCAGTGTTTCATTTGATAGCGTATACAATTAGCAATACAAACTCGCGTTCCGTCTCCTCCCCCCACCCCTTCCCAAAGCAGAGACTCTGGCATCCACAATTATTCTTTATGAAATGAAAATACACACGCTACCAAAACCACTCATCTAGTAACGCTAAAAGCACTCTTTACCAGAAGTCACTCGTCAGGTAATGCAAAAGACAGACGTTACCTGAAACTATTCCTTCAGTAACCATGGAGACGCTCTTAAAGCACTCTTCACGTATGTTGCGTAAGCACGTTCAAATGAAATCACACGCTACGCGATATTGCGTGCTGCAGAATACCTCTCGTTACGTAACATAACATCTTAATGGAAATTACTTGTTACATAACACTGTTTTGATTGTTGTTGTCTGGACTTCTGCTGTTGTAGATGTTGTTGTCGATGTCGATGTCGAACATGGTGGCGTCTATGGTAAGGGTGAGGGAGGTGGGGCCTCAAGCATCTTTGCGTTGTGGTCGAGGGCGGGAACAATTTCAGTTGTTGTGTCGGTTGTCTTTTTGTAGTCTTTACAGTTTGCACGATTTTGTCTTTTGCCTTATTTTTCTTTGTCCGTCAGTTGTCTTTTTTCTGATCTTTATTTTTCTTGTCTTTTTTTTCTTCTTTTTCGTTGTGGCTGTAATTGTAGTCTGTATTTTGTTGTCTTCTTTCACAGTGGCTGATGTTTGGCTTCTTTTCCCTCAGTCATAGTGGTTGTAATTTGAGAAAAGGGCCGGCTTTTTGACCTCTTTTGGAGTCTGTGTTGAGCTAGCTTTCTTTTCTTGGCAATTGTCCAAATGGAGGTAGTTTCGGTTTCGCTCTCTGGCAATGGTGGTTTATTTGAGGTTGAGAGATGATTTGGATGACCTTGAATAGAGTCACTTCGAGAATAGCTTTTGATTATGTACAGATGAATATTGATCTTCACCTTCAACGTGCTGAAAGAGAATCCAGATTAGGTCATTAGGTCAAAGAACATTTTCTCGAGTACTTTGTTGCCTGAGTTAATTTGAAAGTCATTAGGTGTTCGTCTGCTTGTCTTGATGGACCCATCGTTTTGCTTTTCCCACGCTATTTTGTAGCCAGTGTTATTGAGTTTTTCCTCTTCCCACATTATTTTGTAGCCAGTGTTATTGAGTTTTTCCTCTTCCCACGTTATTTTGTAGCCAGTGTTATTGAGTTTTTCCTCTTCCCACGTTATTTTGTAGCCAGTTTTATTGAGCTTTTCCTCTTCCCACGTTATTTTGTAGCCAGTGTTATTGAGTTTTTCCTCTTCCCACGTTATTTTGTAGCCAGTGTTATTGAGTTTTTCCTCTTCCCACGTTATTTTGTAGCCAGTGTTATTGAGTTTTTCCTCTTCCCACGTTATTTTGTAGCCAGTGTTATTGAGTTTTTCCTCTTCCCACGTTATTTTGTAGCCAGTGTTATTGAGTTTTTCCTCTTCCACACCTACATCATCTTCTACTTAAGAATATACATTTTCCTCTTTCTTTTGTACTTCTTACCATGACAAGGGCATGAGATGGTGATGGGCTGACGCTCTAGTGGTCGTCTTGACCATGGCAGGTTCTAATCTCAGTGGTCCGAGGGATCAAAAAGCTGGAGAGAGAAGGTAAGGCGCGTCTTTTCATGCTGGGTGAACGAGCTGGAGTGTCCAGTCGAGTCCCAGCCACACTGCTGTATACTCGTACTTTACTCGATTCTGTAAGTCTTGTCCTAGTAATATAGCTATGTCCGTTACCCGATTGCCCGATTCTGTAAGTCTTGTCCTAGTACGCGATGTCAACAAGTTTTGATCCAGTACAGTAGCTGTATGCAATAAACGATGCTTGCAAATCTCCACCCCTATTTCCATATAATGTTTGCGATATCTGTTTACATCTCGCGATTCTTACGTACACCATGCGATATTTACGTACACCACGCGATTCTTAAGTACACCAAGCGATTCTTACGTACACCACGCCATTCCTACGTACACCACGCGATTCTTACGTACATCACGCGATTCTTACGTTCATCACGCGTTTCTTACGTACATCACGCGATTCTTACGTTCATCACGCGTTTCTTACGTACATCACGCGATATTTACCATTCTTTACCTATCTCCGCTCACCGCTTATTGCACACGTCTTCGCCTAATCCTATAGCTAAATATATGTTTGGTTGTCTGCATGTACAAGGTTTTGAAACCAAGCCTTTGCGATCCCAATAGTTGGCCAGTCTTGAACACTCGCAGACAGTCTTTCTAACATAGCAATTATATTCTCCCTGATCTGTCACACAACGGCTTCCACGCAGTCAACCAACACCAACACCCACCTCAACCAGATACAAAGGTGCCAGCATGGCCAGCGTGCTCAGTGTCACCACCATCAACATCTTCATCATCTTGACCTTGGTCCTGGGCACCGGGTTAGCCGTGCGCTGAATGATGATCCGCCCAGGAGCACTGGCTGTCCAGATGTAACGCACAAGTCGACCATAACCAACGCCCACTATAAACGTCGGCAATAAGAACTGAAACGTTACGGTAGTGAGAATGTACACCATACCAGTCCAGTGCGAGGCAGGGGGATAAGCAGGGCAGACGTACAGAACAAGGGAGGCCACCACCGTGGGAGAAGCCTTGCGCGTCACTTCCACCACATCGTAAAAATAGAAGCAGAAGCAAGACAAGACGCCCGCCAAGATCCAGGCCAAGATGATCATCTTCTTGGCCGTACCGCGGGTAACCTTGAAGCTGAGCGGGTAGATGATGGTGTAGAAGCGGTCGACGGTGATGGACAGCAGGACGAAGATCGTCACGGACGGAGCCATGTGCTGCACGAACCTGACCAGCTTGCAGAAGAACTGACCAGCGAGCCAGGAGCCAGCCACGATCCGGGCCGCCACGAACGGTACACAGATCAACGTCACGCACAGATCGGACATCGCCAATGACAAAACAAAATAGTTCGTGGTGGACTGGATGCGGCGACTGCGGCGGATGACCACGCATACCAGCATGTTTCCCGTCAGCGACAGCGACCACAGCATTACCAGCGTCAATGTTTCGATGACGACGATAGAGGTATTAGTGGGCTGCGACAGTCCCACCACGGTTAAGTCGCTGACATAACTGACGTCAGTAGCATTGACGTCGCTCATTTTATAGTTTCAATAAATGTGGTGTCAAGGTCATGCTCACCTGTACGAAGGAGAAAAGAAAAGGAAATTGATTTTTTATAGGAAACATTGAATTATTGAACCGTACATATATATCTCTTTCTTAGAATAATAATGAAATATAAGCAATGTGTTTTTCTTAAGTACTTACGCTGGACTGCACATACATGTGACTATGTTTTGGGAAATGCGCAACGATTACTTTCGCTAGATCTCATCACAACCAGCCAACCAATAGGCAGAGTAAGTAGCCAAGTAGTTAAGCAAGTAAATAATCTAGCGAGCGTTGTAATATTGTATAACAGGAGTATCCCTCTAGTAGACCATAAAAATCAAATGTCCAGTTAATTAAGTAATAAACACGCCAATTAAGCACACAAGCAAGCATTTCGGAATTAAGCATTTTGACTGCTGTGATATTGTATCATTAATCTTGCTATTAAAATAAAATAAAATAAAATCCAATAAATGAATCAGATATGAGTAAAAATCGATCGATAAATGAACGACTGAGTGAATTAATCAATCGACTCATGGACCGACTAGCATGCATGAATTCAAGCCATTAACCTGTCGAGCAGTTCAAATTGTGTACCAATCAAAAATTCTACCAACCGTTCAGCTAACCAGCCAACCAACCAACCAACCATGTATTAGTACGACTTATGTGTAAAGCTTGAAATCTCCTTATGACTTGTAACAAAGTCGGTCAATTGATCAGTCAATCAAATGTGCAGAAAGAACTTTAAAAACCCAAGAACATCACAAAGAGTATGAACAAGAATGTCGAATTCTTATGAATTAGCTCCCTTTGGAACTGTTTCTGTCCCTAATTAATGCATTTGTAATTTCTCAGTACGAAGCCTTTCGTGAAATCATTTCCTTTATCGAGGGTAAATCTGGTCTTTGAAATAACTTCGTCACTTATGTTCATGAAAGTATTTAGCATGCACAATGGAGAAAAAAGAGAGAGAGAAAAAAAAATCTGGGTTGTCATGACTACAAGGCGCGTTTATTTATGTGCTCGCACTCCCGGCTCATTGTCGGTATGACATTATGAGACAGGAAGCAACTACAGGCTCAAGATCGATTAACTTAATTAATGAGAATGCTCAATCGATCTGTTCGAAATGTCGGATGGCAAAAATATTTTTCTAGTTAACTTAAGCTTGGATGTCGCAAAGCAATACACTGATTGACTTAGTTCTGATGAAATTTACAGCAGTAACTGACAAAGCAATACACTGATTGACTTAGTTCTGATGAAATTTACAGCAGTAACGGACATTTTGATCCCAAAACAACACTATCGTTAGTATCAAAGTATCAACTCCGCTAACGTGGTTTCTTTAAAGAGCACATACGCGAAAGCACGCACGCACGCACACTTTCTCTCTCTCTCTCTCTCTCCCCTTCTCACACTCATTTACACAGCAACTGAAACACAAACAAAAAGTAACACAAGCGCACACATATACTAACTCACTCAAGCACTATCAAACTCACGCAAACACTCGATCTGTGACCGCCAACGCCGCTTAGTTAATGGTTATTATTATTAATTAATTAATTAATCGTCCATAAGAATCGTAATTTAATTTATGCTTTTAATAATTCTCCAGTACATAACTACTCGTCTCTCTCTCACTTGGCGGAGCACTGTGACTGTTTTCTCTCTTTCACAGCATTAAAGACAAACATTTACCGTCACCCCCACAATATTTCTTTAGCTAGAAATTGTAGAAAACTTCTTATTGAAGGAGAAGACAAATCCATCTTTAATCTATATATAGCGAGCCTCCAACCAGTGGCGTAACTTTACTACCGTTGTAGCAGTTACAGCCCTGCTGTGGGGCCTGGCCAGCCAAGAATAATTTATAGCACAGACACGCATTCTGCTCAGTTCCCTTGTATTTAATAAAACAAATTTATGTAGTGCCAAAAAATAGCCAATTGTCGATGTAGAATTACTTGTAAATGTTTAGTTTCATTTATGTCATCAAAATATCTTTATTTAATGATTATCGTAAGTTCGTAATTTGGCGTCACTAATACACACTAACTCGCACAAAATCTCACTAATACACTAACTCACACAAAATCTCACTAATACACTAACTCGCACAAGCACAATCAACATCAATATAACAAAACCTCACTAACCCACAAACTCAGGCAAGCACACCCTAATTTACTACTCACAGAAACCTCACTAACACACAAACTTGCACAAACACACGAAAAACACTAACACACAGAAACCTCACTAGCACACGTTAATTAACTAACACAGAGAAACCTCACTACAGCATAAGTAACAAACACACAGAAACCTCACTAACACACGCTAATTAACTAACACACAGACACATCACTCCTTCTCTCTCTCTCTCTCTCTCTCTCTCTCTCACACACACACACACACACACACACACACACACACACACTTGTACAATCACATGTGCTCGCATATACGAATGCACAATGCAACCGGCCTAAAATAAAATGAAAAAAATACAAACAAGTTATCGACAGCAGCGATAACAAAAAAAAAATCCCTCCAACCAACATAACAAAAGCAACGATAACATCAATAACACTAGTAAAAATGTCTCAGATAGAGAGGAATAATTTATCCTCTCTTTAAATGGAAAACCTTGGGAAAGTTTTTCACCTGATAGTTGCAGATGTCGTAGAAGAACGTGACTTGTGCTAGCAATGTACGTACGCCAGTTTCTGCCACCAGTATCCCCACCCCAGCCAGCCCTCACAGCAATACAAGGTGCGTTGTCAAATGTAGAGTCTCTAAGAAACTATTGCAAATCACGTTGACCTTAAGCATCAAAAGTGTCAAATTATAAACAATGCAGGCTACATGTTATTGACAACAGTTCAAACACAACAAAACAATGGCGTATAGACAAAAAAAAAAAAAGCACTGTATTATAAAATAAAAAACACTTTATTATAAAAAAAGCATTTAATTATAAAAAAGCACTGTATTATTGGCAACAACAGAGACATAATATAAATCACAAAACGCTGTATTAAATGACAGATAAAAATAACCCGCCGTATTATTGACAACGAAAACAACATAGGTAAAAAAAGAAAAACCGTCGTATTATTGACAACAAAAGCGACATAAATAAAAAAAAAGTCCGCCGTATTATTGACAACAAAAATCGAATAGATAAAAAATAAACATTCAAAAGCGCTCTTTTATCCATAACGAGGGACAATCGTACATACAATGAAGAACACAACCTTATCAGCGATGAAAACAACAACTCTCTGTAATTCTTTCTCTTTAAATTGTCGCTCTTTATATACTCTCTGAAAAAAAAAATCCACCCAGTTCGGTTCCACGTGTCATCTAAACCGGACTAAACCAGTTTTGTATTAGCTCTCCTCAGCTAACGAAAGACAAATCCAAAAGTACTTACATCCACCTTTAGCAGTTAGATACCCCTCCTCACTACCCTCACGGTCCTCAGCACGACTCCACGTTGCAGTATAGCTACAATTCCAAGAAGTTCGAACCTGTCTCGCTAGCAACCCACACGGGCCTGACTGCATGGCGATATTGTTACAGCTGGCTCTCTCTGCCCGATCGATATGTGTTTGATATCAGTGTATTAGTTCAGATTTGCGATTCTTAGGAAATACCACAGATCAATTGAAGATGGTGTAGTTTTATTCCGGAATCGAATTGTGGATGAAATGCTAGGAGAACACACAAAACACCCCACACCTGCATTCACACCCATACCCATATACAAACGACGTGCGCGCGCGCGCACACACACACACACACACACACACGCACTCTAGCGGCGTTAAATATAACGGCGGAGACTTAAGGGATTCAGTTTACGTGTTTCCAATTTCCTTCTAGAAAGGTAAATGAAGCACTTAGTCTAGGGGCTGGAGGCCTACAGCTAAATCACGTCAGATAACCTTGCACTCCTCGGTGTCAACCGCGACCGACTTCCGGCGTTGCCTGGATACCATTTTCCATCGTATCCCGAGGGCAGTAGTTTCTTTCTTTTTTTTTTTTCTGTCTGTTTATACGGCCCTTCTGCGTTGTGAGAATAAGACCATTTTTAGTGGTATGGAATCTTTGACACTTTGCTGCAAATGAAACTGTGGCTATATTACATATTCTTGTAACACTGCTGCAAGTCAATTAGGGGTTTAGTTGCAATAGCAATATAGAGGCTGTGGCTGTATTATTAGTAGTACAAATTGTAGTACTAGTAATAGTAGTAGTAACACCAGTCGTGTAGGAATACTTCTCGTAGAATGCAGTAGTAGTAGGTTAGCTTTTTCAGTAGTAGTAGAGTAATAGTAGCAGTGGTGGCAGCAGCAATAACAGTATATAATTGTAATTGCAGCTTGGGCAGTGTGTGTGTTTGGGTGGGAGAGTACCTGTAGTGAAAGTAGAGAAGTAGTGGTAATTGTAACAGTAACAGTAGAGGTAGCACTAGTAGAAATGTCACTTCTAAGCATTAGAAGTAGTGCAGTTGTAATGGTATCAGTAGTATAGTAATAGATTAGTAATAGTAGTTTTGAGTACAGTGGTACACTAGCATTGTAGCAGCAACACTAGAGACAGTAGTAACAAGTGGGGAGGGCATTGTATTACTAATGTCAGCATTATTAACAACAGTAACAAGTAGAGTAGATGACACAGTATTAGTAATGTCAGAGTCACAAGTAGAGTAGATGACACAGTATTAGTAATCTCAGAGTAACAAGTAGAGTAGATGACACAGTATTAGTAATGTCAGAGTAACAAGTAGAGTAGATGACACAGTATTAGTAATGTCAGAGTAACAAGTAGAGTAGACCACAGTATTAGTAATCTCAGAGTAACAAGTAGAGTAGATGACACAGTATTACTAATATCAGAGTCACAAGTAGAGTAGAGGATACAGTATTAGTAATGTCAGAGTAACAAGTAGAGTAGATGACACAGTATTAGTAATGTCAGAGTAGTAAAGTAACTGCAATTGCAATGTTTAATTTTATTAAATCAGCTGTCTTATGTTTACAAAATTTGCATAAAAACATCGTTTTGTATTTAAATCATCATCATCACCCATCACAGCTGAAAACTAAATGAACATATCTTAGTTTTCTCAAAATTTTAGTACGTGTGTGCGTGCGCATGCGTGCTCGTGTATGATTGCTCGTTAGGCGTCATTGGGACAGCATATGGTCGGAGGAAGCATTCGGTCTGTGAGTTCTGTCTGAGAGGTCCGCACTGTTAATAAGGTGGTGGAAGTCGAAGCAGAGTTTGGAACGGAAAAGACGTCTGCTAATTATATCCATATAACTGAGATCGCAATTTTCAAAGGAACAATGTTTGTGGAACGGTTAGTCAGATCGGTCCGGATAGATTACCCGCGGTGAATTATCAGCCGAAAGGCTAATTATTCGCAAAAGGAAAGAGCATGCATAACTGGAAATCTAGACATTTACAAATAAGAGAGAGAGAGAGAGAGAGAGAGAGAGAGAGAGAGAGAGAGAGAGAGAGAGAGTAAAAGACTTCATAGCTTTATTATGCTGTGAAGAGATAATAGAAATCTATTCAAGCTTTAAAAAAAAAGGGTGACAACTGCCAAGCAAGTTCTTTGTGATCAAGAATGATGAATACTGCCGTAGTTCTAGGAAAATTGCTTTATTTATTTATTTATTTTTATGTTGGTTTTTTTTACAAGGGACCTGTAAAGAACAAAGCGTATAGGATACTTATGAAATGTCGCTCAGGCCTGAATTTAGTTTTGTTAGTGGAAGGAATCTTATATTTTGAATGAATTAAAGTTGTCTTCACTCTAACAGTCAGGGTTCATATTGATGCATGTGGAGTGCACGCTTACTTAATCACTTACAGGATATAATGGCCGGAACAATGTAGTTGAATTAAATACGCAATCATTTTGTTTAACTGATGCTTGCCTAACTCTTAATGAATGTTTCTATTTGAGTGGAACCAACCAACCAACCAATCAACTAACCAATCAACCAACCAACTAATCAACCAACCAATCAATCAACCAACCAACTAATCAATCAACCAACCAACCAACCAACCAACCAACCAATCAACCAACCAACCAACCAATCAACCAAACATCCAACCAACTAATCAACCAATCAACCAACCAACCAACCAACCATCTAAACAACTTGGTTTCACTGAAGACGTACAACTAGGTTTTGAACTCTGTTTTAATTTATCTTCTAGTATCGTGCCTGCACCATAGCGCATGCTCTGTATGCGCTTGAAACTCTGTCTCTACTTTTCTGAGGAGCAAGGCACTCGTTAGTTTCGCGACTTTTAACGTTTTGCACATCACAAAGCTAAAACTGTCAGCACTGTAGTACTTCTGAGGACTAAGGCACTCGTTAGTTTCGCGACTTTTAACGTTTTGCACATCACAAAGCTAAAACTGTCAGCACTGTAGTACTTCTGAGGACTAAGGCACTCGTTAGTTTCTCGACTTTTAACGTTTTCAGTCATCACTGAAGTACTTTTCTCAACAAAGGGAATCAGAAATATGGACTAAGACCACATTTCTCGCGAAGAATCTGGTATTCTAAAAGAATCATGAACTCTTTCATGAGTTAGATTTCTGTAGGTATTCATAAGGCCAGCCATATTCAGTGGACGTGCTAAGGTAGACAGACAGTAGGCAATAACAAGATAAACAGTGCCAGACTTAGGGCAGGCAGTAGTCAACTATAAAGTAATCATAGATCAGTAAGAGGGCAGACAATGGACAGTAATAAAGCAGATAGTGGGCAGTCATCAAGCAAATAATAGGCAGTCGTCAAGTAGATAGTGGGCAATCATCAAGCAAATAATAGGCAATCAACAAGCAGGCTGTGGGCAGTCATCAAGTAAATAATAGGCAGTCGTCAAGTAGATAGTGGGCAATCATCAAGCAAATAATAGGCAATCAACAAGCAGGCTGTGGGCAGTCATCAAGTAAATAATAGGCAGTCGTCAAGTAGATAGTGGGAAGTCATGAAGTAGGCAGAGGAAAGTAATAAAACAAGCAGTGGGCAGTCAGTAGGCAGATAGCGGGCAATAATAAGGAGAGAGTGGGCAGCAGATAGTAGACAATCATTAAGCAGAGTGTGGGCATAAGGCATGCTAGAGAAAGGCACTAAACCTTGCAGTTTAAAGTTAGGAGACAGTGATCTTAGGCAATACTGGTTCAAAAATTTTGAGTATCTGGCAGCGAAACAATATCCAGTTCTGTGACTAACATAGGCACCAGCAGCACCCACACCTTCATTTACAATTTACATAAACCACGAGAGCAAATCTCCCCTTTCCAGATTTTCACCCCCCCCCACACGTTTCTGCGCTCATCAGCGAAACCAGCAAGAAACTTTATTCTTACCCAGTCCACTGGATCAAAGTGATGACATGAAAATGATTTCCATGATTTCTTAACTTTTTGTGCCTGTACATGTCTGAAATTTAATCAGATTAATATTTAGCATTAGGTGCAAAGGTGTTGCAGTTGTTCATTATCTAAATGCAAGTGTGCTGACCTTTCGATATTGACATTTTATAAGAAAGAATTACCGTTTGAACTTAAAGTTAAGATAATTAAACACATGTCTTGTGAGTTCAGATAATGGCGTTTCCAAAGGACAACTGGTGATTTTTAAGTAAGCCAGAGACATCATGGAATTTTATTCCTAAGACCATAGCTGCACGTCTACGTCCTCGGGACTTTTGACTGGAGGAGTGTAGAAAGGGCATAGGGCATAGGGTTAATTGACTTAAACTCAGAAACTACAATACACCTCCACACACACACACACACACACACACACACACACACACACACACACACACACACACACACACACACACACACAAACACACACCTCGACACACTTCTACACAAACCTCAAATATTTAAGCAAACAGCCATTTTGCTAGGTAGGTTACAATCCATGCGAACCCTTGGTGTACCCAGTCTTCGTTGAAGTAGGCGTTGCTATCCATGTCGTGTTAAGTGATGGGTGGGGAGGGAAGAAAACAACTTTAATATCAAAACAATATCAGAAACCGAAATTGTATCTATGGACACAAAACAATATCAGAGACAGAAATGGTATATATGTACACAAAATCGAATTGACACAAAAACACCTCCACGAAATGTGGATTTCTATCATTACGAATGACATTCAAATTAATAAATGTATTTTATTTTGCATGAAGAAAGGAATGGAAGGATTACAAGAGAAGGAATAGGTGGGAGCTACAGCTCACATTGCTTTTAAGGCGATAAACTGGTACCAGGGACACGGAATAATAGGGCAATAGACCAGTACCAGGACACGAAATGGTAGGGCAATAAACCTGTACCAAGACACGAAATAATAGGGCAATAATCCTGTACCAAGACACGAAATAACAGGGCAATAAACTTGTATCAAGGCACGAAATAATAGGGCAATAATCCTGTACCAGGAGATGAAATATTAGGGCAATAAACATGTACCAGGGCATGAAATAATTGGGTAATAAATGTATACTAGGACTCGAAATAATGGTGCAATGGGTATGTGAAAACCCTTAGAGTTCAAAGCCATTGATTACGCAAGGACCAACATTGGCTGTTTTAATGGTTTATATTTCGCATAATGTACTGCATCATAAATAGCAAGTAAAAGTTTTATCTTCAAAATTATCCTATACTTTAAATAAAACACTCATTAACTAGTTGAAGTAAAATAGATATTTTAATTTATTAGAATAAATTGGCTACTTTAATCACGTGGTCTACACACACAAACATACACACACACGCGCGCGCGCACGCAAAATCAAGGACACCCACACTCTTCAAACATTAACTACTTTGCTGCTGGTGCTCTGCGTGCAGGTGTTTTTCAATCTGGCAACTGGAAAATAAAAATAAAAGACAGT
The DNA here is from genome assembly GCA_028829895.1 of Sinotaia quadrata. Lineage (NCBI taxonomy): Eukaryota > Metazoa > Mollusca > Gastropoda > Architaenioglossa > Viviparidae > Sinotaia > Sinotaia quadrata. Next base: position 12,865,163 of record CM054184.1, read on the forward strand.
CTTCTTTTGTGTCAGATATGAGTGGCCTCATCACTTTATACATTTCCATGAACTGATTTTTTTAAAAAGAGCCTTCTCAAAATTATCGTTTGGAATGGTAAGGTCAAGGTGAAGGACGGACAATGGCGACTGACTTCAGCATTATTCATTAGAGTTTTACAGAGAACGATTCACCGTGCGTCAAGACAATCACCTGTTATTGAATTCAGCAACACAGCATCCCCTTTCTCATTCATCCCCAGTAGAAAACATGACTGCTTACTGAGATGTGTCGAAGGTTTCTCTTTACGCGAATTTTATTGCGTCATTCTGCTGACGAAAGCACATGATTTAAAAAAAAAAATATGTTCATTTCCACGGAGTTAAGGTGTGTGACAAATAATGTCAGGAGAAGGTGGGGAGTAAGGGATGGTGGATGATTTGCATCCTGATAATTTTTTAAGTTACATTAAAAATTATTGTTATTTGCTTCATTAGTGTAATTTGTCTCTTTATGCTTCATGTAGATGACACACGCACGCACGCACGCACACACACACACACACACAAACGCTTCAAACTGAATTTAGTTTACGGTAAGTAGGCTAAACGAGAGAAACCCTCAAATTGAAGGAGAAAATGAACGAACAAACAAAGAAACAAATGACAAAATGAGTGATGAAGAACAATTATAAAGTCCTTAGACGGTGCGCATGTGTAAAAACAATTTATGCAAATTAAGCCGCGTGATTTACGCACGTCTCTGTTGCTTTTCTCGTGCAATCGGTATGGCGACAAAACCGCAGACATCACTCCTGCTATGACCTCAAATCAGTTTCAGATGAGAGTTCATGAGCGCATTAAATGTGCAAAGAGCTTTGCAATAATTTGGCGTAAGCATTTTTGTCGATTTGAGACCGTCCCACCCGGGGATGTGTGGCTGGTGGCTTTGAAGTTAATGTGGGGAACGCTTCCGGCTCTGGCCTCATATGCTGAGGATTGGGGTTCGAGACACCTCCCTCTGGTCATGGCAGTTGGAGGTTTTTTTTTTTAATCTCCACTTAACCTGGTTCGGGACTGCGCACTGATTGCAAAGCGCTGTGAGCTTTAAAGGAAGACGAATGCTAATAAACAAAACAAAATCCATTAAGTTTATTTAAAGGTTCAATGTGAAACTTTATAGGACGCTTGTCTAAGAATATATTCAAATATTAAACTTGCCAAAATCCTCAGGGAAGTGGCTTTCTGTCAATAACATGTTAGAAATTAGTTGATTAAACTTCAAAACTCTTTAAATTTATTTAAAAGTTCAATGCTTACTTTTATAGTACGCCTATTTAAGAATATATTTTCATACTATACTTGCCAAAATACACTGGGAAGTATTTTTTTTTTATTAACAATACAATGCATATTAGTTGATTACACTTCTTAACTGTTTACATTTATTTAAAAGTTCAATTCTTGCCATTTATGATGCCAATTTAAGTATATACTGAATATTATACTTGTCAAAATTCATTGGGAAATATCTTTTTATCAACAAAATTATGCATGTTAATTCATTAAGCTTCAAAACTCTTTAAATTTATTTAAAGGCTCAATGCTAACCTTTATAGGACGTCTATTGAAGAATATATTTACATATACTTGCCAAAAAACATTGGGAAGGATCTTTTGTCAAAAATATGATGCAAATTAGTTGATTAAAGCTTTTTAAATAATATATTCTATATCCTCCTAAGGTTCAAACAGAATAGGTGGTCGAGAGTTACATACCTTGGACTATCATGTCTCTTGACAGTTTATTCACTTTTAAATTATTCCGGAATACCTAAAATGTAATACTGTTAATTCGATTTGCTGGAAAGCAGATGAGTCGCCACGAAAATCTTGCTTGACTACCAAATGCAGTTAAGAAAGACTTTAAAATAATTAATGCAGTATTGCATCACCTTTATGTAGAACGTCATTTTGGCTTAGATTATTGGGGGGAAAATGACTGATCTAATAGGAGGATGGAGATCGACGACAAGGAGACACGACGGACGAATCCCTCTCCCCCACTCCCCCCTCCCCAAGCGCGAAAGCGGCGGAAGCCGGAAGCGCCCCCATACATGAACAACAACAACTGATCTAATCGGTAGACAAAATAGCATTTAGACTTCAATAATTATCTCACGTCTACCACGCTAGAAATAACTTATAAATGATTGTGCTAAATATAAATAAATGATTATTAACACTACCAAATATTTCACTTTCAACATGCGATAGGAGTTATTCTTTTTAAATTACATATACATTTTATTCTAATAAATTAAAATATCTATTTTACTTCAACTAGTTAATGAGTGTTATAAGTATAGGATAATTTTGAAGATAAGACTTTTACTTGCTACTTGTGATGCAGTACATTATGCGAAATATAAACCATTAAAACAGCCAATATTGGTCCTTGCGTAATCAATGGCCTTGAACTCTAAGGGTTTTCACATACCCATTGCCCCATTATTTCGTGTCCTGGTATACATTTATTGCCCTATTATTTCGAGCCTTGGTACAGGTTTATTGCCCTATTATTTCGTGTCTTGGTACAGGTTTATTGCCCTATTATTTCGTACCTTGGTACAGGTTTATTGCCCTATTATTTCGAGTCTTGGTACAGGTTTATTGCCCTATCATTTCGTGTCCTGGTACTGGTCTATTGCCCTATTATTCCGTGTCCCTGGTACCAGTTTATCGCCCTAAAAGCAACGTGAGCTGTAGCTCCCATCTATTCCTTCTCTTGTAACCGTTCCATTCCTTTATTTCACAAAGTACACCTTCATGCAAAAATAAAATACATTTATTAATTTGAATGTAATTCGCAATGATAGAAATCCACATTTCGTGGAGGTGTTTTTGTGTCAAATCGATTTTGTGTACATATATATACAATTTCGGTCTCTGATATTGTTTTGTGTCCATAGATACAATTTCAGTTTCTGATATTGTTTTGATATTAAAGTTGTTTTCTTCCCCCCCCCCCAACACTTAACACGACACGGATAGCAACGCCTACTTCAACGAAGACTGGGTACACCAAGGGTTCGCATGGATTGTAACCTACCTAGCAAAATGGCTGTTTGCTTAAATATTCATTAGTAAATTTACGTCCTTTATAGCTGAGAAACATGCAAATCATCACGCCCATCTTGTGTCCACTGAACGGAACCAGTAGCGCGTTCATAACATGCCTTAAACAAGAAACGCTGAGTTTACTGCAAGATTGTTAAAATATGACACTGGGTAACATTTTGTTTTTTAAATGAAGAAACCAAAATGTTTTCAATTGTAGACATATTCTAAAGTGAAAAGTGTGGACTATATATACCAAGACACTAAAAGGCTGAACAGATGGGTAAAGGAATAAACAGATCAGTGAACGATCGCTGAAGTATAATATAAACATTTTTTGTGCTGTATTTATTATATATGTTTGTGCGTGCATATTTACGTCGTGTTTGTGCGTGCGCGTGTTTTTCAGCAAAGTGTTCACGTGCCATTAAATAACACTTTTCCTTAGTAAACGTACAAAAAGAAATTATTTTAATAACATTAAATGTCTACAGATTAAAGTGACGTTGAATTAACGTTGATTCTTATTAGCGAATGGAAAATGAAATATCTGTGTAATAGTAATTAAAAAAATATTAAAAACCTGTCAAAGATCGATTTTGCAGTGAGCTGTAATCACAAGAATTTGGCAACACAAAAAAAAGGCGGCACTAATTGACATTATTATCCAGGACTCAGTTCCTGTTGAAGTGACAATCTCGCATTAAAAATAATAATAAAGTGAAATCCCAAAACTAACGAGGGAAAGCAATAAGTTAGATGATGTGAAACATCCATTTTGTTTGATTATTTTTTTTTCAAAACAGACCTACCATTCTTTGGAGAAATCGTCGACCTATCTGGAAGCGACACTGCCTGAAAAATCCTCCAGAGTCAATTGTTCATAATTTCTATGGATGGTGATAACAGTCCTTGATCACCGCTCTCTTTACCAGACACAAAACAACGCGGCGCTGACGTTTGCAATCGTTCGGCATTTCTAAAAATGGGGAACAAAGAGAAAGATCTGCGCTTCTTGGTTGTTGAAGTACGCAGGCAGGGAAACAAGCAAGCAAGCCAAGCATGTGAGTGCACACACTCGTGAGTGATGCCGTTCGTAGAGAACTGTGTAGCTAGCGGCGAGACAAAAGGGCGACAGATTTTGTAGGAAATGTTGGTTATTGCCATGGAAATTATTCATCACACAACTCGGCGCGCGCAAGGCCGGGGGAAAAAGCGCCTACGCAAGAAGGAGTTTTATTTTGCGCGTGTTGGTGTGTATGCTTTCGCCTCCTTGTGTGTGTGTGTGCAAATGTTTGTGCGCATATGTCTGTGCATGTTGTGTATATATGTGCGTGTATGTGAGTGTGCGTGTATCTGTGCATGTGTGTGCATTCATTTTGTGTATGTGCGTTTGTGCGCGCCCGCATGTATACCTGTGCGTGCTATGTATATCTGTGCGTGCTGTGTACATCTGTGCGTGTGTACGTGTTTGTGCGTGTACGTGTGCGCACGTGAGATTGTGTGCGCGCGTTTGAGATTCTGTGTGAGCGCGCTTGCGAGTGTGTGTGTGTGAGTGAGTGAGTGAGAAAGAGAGAGTAAAAGCAATACAGTTCAAGAGTCAATGAGAAAGAAACTCTGTTCGTTTAAGTATTAACATTATCTCCCCTCTCCCTTTCCTTTTTTTTTTTCCCTCGATTTTAATCTTAGAAATTATAAATATCCTGGGTACGGATATTTTTCTCAGGATTTGTTAAAATTTAATTATTAGTACAGTGTGTGTCCGTACTCAACCGTAAGTGGTGAACGACCATCTCGTTTTGACAGATCGGTGAGGGTTAAGGTTCTTTTTCTAGAGAAAGGTTAGGGTTAGGGTTCTTTTTCTAGAGAAAGGTTAGGATTAGGATTATGGTTAGGATTAGCTACATATAAAAAACTGAAAATAAATGCATACACTTTATATAGAGTTATCTTTTCATGTACTCATTTACTGTGCTTGTTGTTGGGACTTTGTTGTGTGCGGAGTAATATAATAATAAATAATATTATATAGAGTTATCTTTTCATGTACTCATTTACTGTGCAGAGTTGTTGGGACTTTGTTGTGTGCGGAGTAATATAATAATAAATAATATTATATAGAGTTATCTTTTCATGTACTCATTTACTGTGCAGAGCTGTTGGGACTTTGTTGTGTGCGGAGTAATATAATAAATAATATTATATAGAGTTATCTTTTCATGTACTCATTTACTGTGCAGAGTTGTTGGGACTTTGTTGTGTG
>CM054184.1:12875524-12958024 GCA_028829895.1 Sinotaia quadrata
TTAAATTTACTTCTAATTGTAATGATAGAAATCATTAAGATTTGTTTGTAAATTATGTTTTTAAAAACATTCTATTAAAGAGCATTAAATATATGTTACAGTTAATGCGTTCTGAGAGAGAAATTGAAGGCTATTGTTTGTTTGTATGATTACAGGACGAATTCTTATACCAGGTCTTGATTCCTGGTTAATTCTGGTTGATGACCTGGGCTGCCACGTCTGGTTAATTCTGGTTGATGAACTCGGATGCCACATCTGGTTAATTCTGGTTGATGACCTGGAATGCTACATCTGGTTAATTCTGGTTGATGACCAAATTGATCTAGTTGGTATAACGAACATTGATAAAAGCCCCATCTAAAATAGAGACAGGGAAACAACTCTTACAGATAATGTTTTGTTATACTGCTGGCGCTTTATGTATGAGTAACCAACAAGCTCCAAGTATTCGTCAACGGCTGCCTTCGCAACATATTGAAGATCAGGTGGACAGACAAACTAAAGAACACTGATTTGTGGCAGCGGACAAACCAAGATCCCATCGACCAGCAGATTGCCAGGCGGAAATGGTGATGGATAGGACACACCCTGCGGACCCCCCCCCCCCCCCACAGGACATCACCCGGCAAGCTTTGCAGTGGAACCCCCAGGGAAAGAGACGGGTCAGTCGCCCTAAGACCACCTGGAGATGATCCTGTGAAGAGGAAATGAAGAGCTGCAACCTGTCGTGGGGTGCACTGAAAAAGGCTGCCCAGAATCGAGTGCGCTGGAGAACTGTTGTGGAGGCCCTTTGTTCCACGGGGAATCCAAGGAAATAAGTATATGATTGAGTCAATTTGGTGATTAAATATTGTTGTTTACATATAGAAATTGGATTGTTATTAAGCTGATTGGTTAGCTGTTCGGGGAACAAAGGGGAAAGGGCAGAGGAATGGTTACGCGCCAAAAAAACAACAACACAAAATCGGTAATGTTGAATACTGATAAATGTGCGTCGTACATTTGCTGTCCAAAATCGTAATTGTTATTTGCAGTAGTAATCAGGAAACCATTTTAGTTATTTTCGCCTTTGCATAAAACCCTTCAAATAGATCATATATGATAACAGAAATTCGGTTTTACCGAACATTGACGGGGAGACTACTCTAAAGGATGTGTAAGACGGTGATACATTAAATGGCCGCGCATGATGTTCCGGCTGCAGGTAGGCTCATGGTAGCTTTCTTTAGACTCATTCGTGCGGTATGAAATTAGCCAACGACGAGATGAAGTTAGGACACCTGTTGCCTTGGATATGGGGATTTTTTTTTTTTAAAGACTCACTTGCGAAATATGAAATTAGCCACTGAAGTTCAGACACCTGTTGCCTTGGACATGGTAGCCTTCTTAGATTCACTCGCACAATATGAAATTAGCCAATGATGAGATGAAGTTAGGACACGTGATTAATATAAATGTACAGCATATACATATCTCTGGAGTCAATGTGCATACGTAGTTCAAACGTTGAGATTAGCCATTTTATATTCCATGAAAAGTGTTGTGGATTGTATTTCAGTTCCGGTACTGGGCTTCCAGTATGAGTGAGAATTAAAAGAACCTGCCACACTGAACGGAGTATTGCTTTGACAAGCTGTAAGTTATTATCTGTATACAGTCATTTACAGTAATAAGTTTTCTGCTTTGTTTCAGTTTACAAGGAATTATCTCCGGTATCTTTGCTTACAATAAAGACATTAAGTGTGTCACCTGCATGTTTTGTGTCAGTGTGTGAACTAATGACATGACATCACGATTGACTTTGTCTCGGTCTTTCTCTTTTATCACTCTCCCATTTTTTATTATAGCGAATACTAACCAAAGGGGAAAAAAACGCTTTACTGTGACTATATCTTAGCTCTAGGCAGTTCATTCTAGGAGGCCGGACCCTGGTACGAGAAAGAATGTGTTCACAGTACACACATTTTAAAATTCATTCTCTCAGTGTTCTACAAAACAGCCGTTTAAACTTCTTTATATCCGTTGGCGTCCGTTCAAGCGTAATTCTAAACTGCTAAGGTTTTAATTTTACACCACGAGTGACGTTCGAGCTTAATTCTGACCGCTAGCATTTTAATTTTATATCATGGATTGGCCGTCACGCTGGGCTCCGCACGTGATCACAAAAGTATTACTGAAAGGGATTTAACTGGCACACGAGCTGGTTCATTTCCCTTTTGGTAAATCGAACGTACTGAACGAGCCCCAAGCAATTTACGGGACTCTATTTACAGTTTGAATAAAGAAACAAATGCCAAGCCTGCCGGGCTTCTGGTCGTCTTTATTACGGCCTCTCTATTGCTGCTTTAGCTTCTGGCTCGGTGCCAAAATAAATCAGTGCCATAAATTCTGATTGAACGTTTTATATATTATGAGCGGGTGTTAATGGTTTTGCCCTTGAGACCATTCCGGCTGTCCAATCTGCCCAAACAATAATCTGCATCAAAGAGTTATCTCTGCACTAATTATTGTCTGGCTCCTGAGCTGAAGCGATCTAATTGCTCTGTGCTGTGTTTTCATTTATGGCACGGCAGATCTAAGCATTTGACACACCACAGTTATGCCCCTTAGCTGTAAATAAGAATCCTACTGGCGGGAGAGTGGAGATAGGGGTGAGGAGGCCATTAATTAATGTACAATCGGCAAACAGAATGTTTGATTACGAGACAGGGATCCCCTGGTTGCTGCATGGAAGTCGACATAGAATGTCTTCGTGACTATTCCCACTGCGTAAGGGCGTGACGGTTGGAAAACATTTAGATCTGGAGTTCGAACTATTCCAAGAAAACACTCTGTAATTCTTTTTATTCACTTCTTCACTTTTTAATGATGTGTGTGCTTCTGTATTTGACAGCACACGCGTTTTACCCACTCTGCAGCAACAGAAAGAAAGACAGCTAAAATCCAATAGCAGTGTGATGAGTGCATCACAAAATATAGTCGTATCAGTTTGTTTTATTTAACTCAGTACATGTGTGTACATCCACACGTGTGTATTGTGTGTGTATAGGTGTGTGTGTGGTGTGCTCTCGTTGAATATGTGTACGTTTACATGTTAAATAAATAAATTAATTAATTAATGATAACTAAAATCTTGAACAACTCTTCGATTCCCAGAATTAGAAACCTAGTCTGTTTCTAGAGCCAGCCCATCATGCTAAATGTTTCTAGAGCCAGCCCATCATGCTAAATGTTTCTAGAGCCAGCCCATCATGCTAAATGTTTCTAGAGCCAGCCCATCATGCTAAATGTTTCTAGAGCCAGCCCATCATGCTAAATGTTTCTAGAGCCAGCCCTGCATGCTAAATGTTTATAGAGCCAGTCCTGTATGCTAAATGTTTCTAGAGCCAGTCCTGTAGGACAAATTTCGCTTCTAGACTCTAGAGCAAATCCTTCATGCCATCGATTCTTGAGCCAGTCATGTGTGTCCAATGTTTCTAGAGCAACTCCTGCATGTGAAATGTTTCTAAAGCCAGTCTCGCATTCTAAATGTTCCAGAGCCAGTACTGTATAACAAATGTTACTTTTAGACCTATTCCTTCATGTCAAACGATTCTAGATCCAGTCCTGCATGTCAAATGTTCTAGAGCCAGTCATGCATTCTAAATATGTTGTTTCTAGAGCCAGTACTTCACGTTAAATACCTCTAGATCCAAGTCCTGAATGTTAAATGTTTCTAGAGCTAGTCCTGCATTCTAAATGTTGTTCTAGAACCAATACTTCATGTTAAATGACTCTAGGCCCAGTCCTGAATGCCAAATGTTTCTAGAGCCAATCTTTTGTGTCAATTAATTTTAGTCCAGTCCTGCATGTTAATTATTTATAGAAACAGCCATGCATGTTAAATGTTTCAAGAGCCAGTCCTTCGTGTCAAATGCTTCTAGAGCCATTCTTGCATGTCAAATGTCACTAGAGCCAATCCTGTATACGAATCGTTTTTAGACAGAGTCCTGCCTGTCAAGTGTTTCTAGAGCCAGTCCTGCCTGTCAAGTGTTTCTAAGAGCCAGTCCTGCCTGTCAAGTGTTTCTAAGAGCCAATCCTGCCTGTCAAGTGTTTCTAGAGCCAATCCTGCATGCAAGTGTTTCTAAGAGCTAGTCCTGACTGTGAAGTTTTTCTAAGAGCCAGTCCTGACTAAAAAATGTGTTTCTAAGAGCTAGTCCTGACTGTGAAGTGTTTCTAAGAGCCAGTCCTGACTGTGAAGTGTTTCTAAGAGCCAGTCCCGACTGTGAAGTGTTTCTAAGAGCTAGTCCTGACTGTGAAGTGTTTCTAAGAGCCAGTCCTGCATGCCAAGTTTTCTAGAGCAAGTCCTGCTTGCAAAGTGTTTCTAGACTCAGTCCTGCATGTCAAGTGTTTCCAGAGCCAGTCCTGCATGTCAAGTGTCAGTTGTGTACACTTCATACAACTAGAAATAACACGTTGGAAGAACTATAAGAACACAGACATACATACACACAAATACACATACATTCACACACAATCACATACATACTCGCTGACATTTTCGGAATGAAATGAAAACGGTATAAAATTAGAACAATGTTCTCGGAGTCGTGCACTGCAAAAAAAAAAAAAAAAAAAATGTTCGCACCTGCCACCGAGCTTGGACTCTGCAAACAATAACTTGCAATGTAATTGATTCTCAAGGAATTAATATTTGATGAATATTTAAGTTGTCACAGAACCGTTATTATTATGGTTAGTTGCCGGCATAAATTGCACCCGCGCGTCTTTGGTTGGCGGTGAAAAATATTCCATGTGTAGTGGAGAAAGTTTGAATAAATACTGTACTGGAGACAGTTTGAATAGATAGTGTAATGGAGACAGTTTGAAAAGATAGTGTAGTGGAGACCTGTGAATAGATAGCGTAGCGGAGATAGTTTCACAGTTTGGATAGGTAGTGGAGACATGTGAATATATAGTGCTGTGGAGACAGTTTTAATAGATAGTTTAGTGGAGATAGTTTCACAGTTTGAATAGATAGTGTAGTAGAGACATGTGAATAGTGTAGTGTAGACTGTTTGAATAGAAGTGGAGACAGTTTGAATAATTTATATAATCAGCTCAATCAGCATGATACTGGATTTTTTTATCGATGCAAATAGTGTGAATTGTTCTTTTTCTCTCCTTTTTCTTTTCCTTTTTTCTTTTCTTTGGCTACAAACAATTCTCTTGTCTGTCTTTGTGTCTGTCTCTATAGATTCTTTCTTCCTCACACTATTATTGTCTTTCTTTCTTTCTTCCTTCCTTCCTTTTATTTAAGGAATAATTTTGAAAGTGGTATTAATAATTATATATATATATATATAATACTTTTCTCTTTATTTAACCTTTTCTTGTTTGAATTTCTGTTTTCTAAATTAGAAAGTGTTTTGTCGTTGTTCAGGTAATGTAGCTTTCCTTTCTCCTTTTCGTCCTTCTTTATTTCCCACTCTCTTTTCTTTCTACTTACCTACTTTTCTTCCTACAGTCATTATTTTCTTCCTTCTTTCCTTTCAACCCCTTCCTTCCTTTACTTTATTTCTCCATTCCTTTCTTCCTCCCTTCCGTCTTTCATTTTCTTGTATTCCTTCCTTCCTTCTTTCTTTTTTTCTTTCCCTTTCCAGACCTTAGTAGAAATAACACTATAATTGGGCAATAGTTTACATTGAAGTTATGCTTTACTTTGTGTTTTTTCTCGTGCACATAACTGATTGCCATTGTTCTGTGCACTTGAACCAGATCAAATTCCTAAAGAACAATATTTTAATCATATTTTCGAGTTGTTCCTGTTGATTTATTTATTTTCATTTATCACTATTATCAAAAGAAAGTTAAGAAAGAGCATGAGATCATCTGGTTAGTTCGCATCGTTCACAGCGTTGTGAAAGACAACTCTTAATATAAATTGTTAATGAGAAACGATTGTTACTTCCCCTGTCTCGTATGCCCGGCAATGCTGCCCTGACAACACCAACGACGTAATTCTGCATGTGCTGGCTTGTCGTCTCAAGAGAGTTGAGGTCAAAGGCTGCTACGGTCCCTATTACAGTGGCCTACAACACACAAATGAAAAATGGTTTGTAGTAAGTGCGCTAATGATATATATATATTTCCTTTTTAATATTCATAAAGGTTTCGAAGCCGCCTACTGCAAACAATTTTGTCGATAGACATATGTCACTGACACAGCGTGTCTTGCACACACACACACACACACACACACACACACACACACACACACACACACACACACACACACACACACACTAGCAATACGTGTATTTCACGAATTCATTCAACAATGCGTGTGTATGTTCGGTGAAAGTCAACAACCGTTCGCCTGCTTTTCTTTCTATCACCCACAGGCATATGTATTGATGGGATGGCCAGTTCTTTTCAACAATGTAAGCATATCATTTAGATTAGTATCTTGTTAGCTAAATTGAAAATCTGAAGTTGAGAACATACTTCAAGGAATTAAAAACTTTTAAATAAACATCAATAATATCAGCAACAACAAAACCCCAAGCAAACCAGCAATAAATATCAGTGCCATATTGTTTGCCTCCAAGGGAGACGTTAGAACCCCAATGAGACATGAGAGTGTCCATTGCTTGAGCCCCAGTTGGATGCAATCATACTCCCCAGTGAGACAAAGAGCGTCTCATGCTAGAGCCCCAATGAGGCAGTATAACATCTCATAATAGAGCCCCATTGCGACATCACAATGACCCAAGCAAGAGATCTAATGAGACTTCCGAATGTCTTATTACTGGAGCCCCAAGTAAGATAATGTAGTGTCTCAAACTCTAACCCAGTGAGACACTATAATGGCTCATGCAAGAGCCTCGGTGATGCAAACAAATGCCTTATACAAAAAGCCCCAATTAAAGAGAATAGTATCTCATATACGAACTGAGTGCGATGTCATAATGCTTCATGTTAGGGTCCCACTGAAGCGGCAGTGAAATATGAAAATACCCATTACTTGAATCCCAGTGAGACATCAGTATGCACCTATTCAAGCCCAGTGAGACATTTGAATGTCTATACCTAAACCCCAGTTACATCAAAATGCCCATCCTTAAACCCCAGTGAGACATTAGAATGCCACCCTTAAACCCCAGCGAGACAATCAGAATTTAAAAGCCCCAAATAAGTTATTCATAAAAAGCGTCATCCGAGTTGCCGGTCTTGTGTGATGGATCCCCAATCGCGCAATTGTATGGTAGCCCTCAGGCGCTGTAAATCAGCCAGCTTTGGAAATAGGCTATAAAGCCGAATTAATTAATCACATAGCACATAAAGACTGTTAGTATAACATCGCCAGCCAGACATTTTGCATTATGAGATTCAGTCAGACATATTAGTCCAAGAAACAGTCAGACACGTTGTACATAGTCTGAGATTATGTCAGTAATATTGTACACAGTTTGAGATACAGTCAGACATGTACATAGAATGAGATACAGTCAGACATATTGTACATAGTCTGAGATTATGTCAGACATGCTGTACATAGTCAGAGATTCAGTGTGACTTAATGTACACAGTCTCAGATACAAGACATGTTGTACAAAGTCTGAAATTCAATCTGATCTAATGTACATGGTAGGAGATTATTTCAGACATGTTGTACATTTATAGTTAGACATAAATCTGCAAAGTGCGAGACACAATGAGATATGTTGTACAAATTCCGAGATACATTTAGACATGATGTACATATTGCGAGATAGTCATGATGCACATATTGCGGGATTTACTCAGACATGATGTATGTAATCCGATATTCAGTCAAACATGAGATACATTGTCATGATGTACATAGTCCGAGGTACAGTCATAAATGTCATAAATAGTCAAAGATACAGTCAGACGTAGTTTAAGATTACATAAGTGTTGTTGTACACAATCTGTGATTATGTCAGCCATGTTGTACACAGTCAGAACGTATGTCAGCCATGCTGTACATTGTCAGAACTTATGTCAGCCATGTTGTACATTGTCAGAACGTATGTCAGCCATGTACAGAGTCTGAGATTCATTATGATATCATGTGTAGCACCCGTGAGTTTAATGTATTAGTTTGTGTATGGTGAATGCGGCCTGCCAGTAGCGCATCCCTGAAGTCTAATCTCTGGCAATGGCGACTAGATTTACAGCATGGGGTCGGAGAGTTCGATTTTCAGCCATGTGCCCTTGTTAGCTGATGTACAATGGGAGGATGTATACTCTTATCAGTATATGCTGTTTGATGTACTTGTTAATTGTATTAGCAGTTTATATATTTAGAAAGGAAACTGGTTACATTTTAATTGATATATTTTTATATGATAAATATTGCCATTGCATTTGTGTATTTTACAATTCATGTTTGTGGGAATGCCTTCCTTAGAGCCCATCAGAACAGATTTTATTTTTTATTTTAGGTATAGTCCTTTAGTTTATATATTAGGAAAGAGTTATGTATTAAAGGTAGGTTCATTATCTATTTGATTTGTTACTGAGGCATTTAGCTGTAATTGAGAATTGAAAGCAAATGAGGAAACACCGAAACTATTTTTAGCAGTCTTTTAGCCCAGATTGCCCCTCCGGCCTTTATGGGTTTTCGTCCGAGATTCAGTCAGACTTGATGTACATGATCTGATGTACAGTCTGTTATGTTGTACATAATCTGAGATAGTCATACATGGTGCATATAGTCCGATATACAGTCATATATGATGTAGAAATCCGAGATACAATCAAGACTATGTACATAGTCCGAGATTCAGACCGACATATTGCAATCTAAAATAAAGACAAATTGAAGAGATCTAGTCAATTTTATTATAGTCCTAGATCTAGTCAAATAGAAAAGATCCACCTAGTTTGATAGTTGTCTGAGATACAACGTGACATATAGCTGTCCAAGATCCAGCCAGATAAAAAACGATTCAACCACACGTATTTGTAATCCAAGATCTAGCCAAATATATTGTAGTCCGAGATCCAGCCAGTCCTACTGTAGCCGGGATATAGCCATGCAGATTATCAGCCAATAATTTAAGAGATCTAAGTCACACATACTGTAGTTCGAGACCCAGTTGGACAGAACAGATCCAGTCAGATATTTTGTTATTCGAGATCCACTCATACATTTCGAGATCCACTTAGATATACTGCAGTTCGAGATCCAGTTGGAATGATCCAGCCAGACGTATTGTAGCTCAAGATCAAGCCAGACATACTGCAGTTCTAGTTGTAGTTCGAGATTCAGTTGGACAGAAAAGATCCAGCCAGTCTTATTGTAGACCACGATCCAAGACATATTGTAGTTTGAGATCCACTTAGATAGAAAAGATTCAACCAGACATCTTGTAGTTTGAGATCCAGCCAGTCTTATTGAAGGCAACGATCTAGCTAGAGTGCTAGACATACGTAGTTCGAGATCCAGCCAGACATTCTGTAGTTCGAGATCCAGCCAGACATTCTGTAGTTCGAGATCCAGCCATACATACTGTAGTTCGAGATCCAGTCAGACATACTGTAGTTCGAGATCCAGTCAGACATACTGGAGTTCGAAATCCAGCCAGACATACTGTAGTTCGAGATCCAGCCAGACATACTGTAGTTCGAGATCCAGCCAGACAGAAAAGACCCAACTAGTCTTATTGTAATCCAAAATCCAGCCAGCTTTATTGCAGTTAGACCTGTAGCCAGGATTATAGACTGAGAGGCAGGTGAATATACAGAACTTGTCCCAAACGTATGTCCTGCAAAGAAGATGCGAGAGAAGTGTGACAGTTTTGTGGTGAGAGGGGCCTATAAAGAACGACAGCATACTTTGTCTATTTTTTTTCTTTTCACACATTTTGTTTCCTTGGTTTTTTTTGTTGTGTGACCTAGTAGTCAAAACACATTTTGTTTTAAAGGATCAATCATGCTGTATTTATTATTTTAAAATGCCCATAATATTTAGAAACATGCTTTGCATTTCAAAGTGATCATATTATTTATTTTACAACAAACTCCTTACCACCAACTCCAGCACAATTTGAATCTGACAAGATAAGCGCACGTGTAAATAATACTTTGTAAAAATAAAATAATTTTGCAGTGTTGTTACTCTTATATCAGTGTTTTTCTTTGCACAGTGCAATGTTGTTACTCTTATATCAATGTTTTTCTTTGCACAGTGCGGTGTTGTTACTCTTATATCAGTGTTTTTCTTTGCACAGTGCAATGTTGTTACTCTTATATCAGTGTTTTTCTTTGCACAGTGCAGCCTATAATAAATAACACGACAATGGCTAACAACTACGCAATCATTTACAGAAAAGATACATTTTCAATTCATGCACAATCATTATTTTGTTCTTGTATTAGCCATGAGCAATTCTTCTACGGTGTGTTCTAAATCATTTAGAAACTGAATCAACTAAATTTAATATAATTTTAACTATTTTTTTTTCCACTTGCAAACGAATGTTTATTGTCTTCGAAATATCATTACATGTGATCAATCCATTCAGTACAGAAAGCAACGCTAACCGAATCCGGGCCTGCATAAATCTAATCAATAAATGCAGAAAACAATTTCGTTATGCATGCTATTGCTCTCTTTTAATGAAAGATAAATTGGGGTGTCTGCAAAGCATAACACGCTTATAGAAAAGGTACGAATAGATCTGAGTTTAGTTTTTCATGGTAGAAGAGGATAAAAATTAAAATAAAAAATAATCCCACCCCCCCCTCCCACACACACACACACACAAATCCAAGTGACTTGCTTTCTACCCAAACCCCCATCTAGTCCAAGACCATCCAAACATAGAAATATTAGATGTCTTAGATCCAACTCGTCACCTTAGGGCCCAAGTAAAATATCCTTAGGGATTTTTATGACCCCGTCTTTAGAAGAAAATAATATGTCTCGTGAGGTCGTTTATCTCCCTTTTTTTTAAAATCGCAAACTGACACTTCCAGTAGAAACGAGTAGAAATATAATCGCTCACTTATTTTTCAATAAAAGTGTATTCAAATTTAAAGGACAGTTAATGCCTTCTAAAAGATAAGCTAGGCTCACTTTATCATAAACCCATATACTGACTACGTTCTGATACTATGAACACTAAAGGCAGTTGTCACTCTCTGGACAGTGAAGGTAAACGTCACACGCACGACTGAAGCTATTCGACAGTCTCAAAGTAGAAGTTACTCTCCGGACACAAAAGCTAGTCGTCACTCTCTGGACAGTGAAGGTAAACGTCACACTCACGACTGAAGCTATTCGACAGTCTCAGACAAGTAGAAGTCACTCTCCGGACTGTCAAGGATGACGTCACTCACTAGAAACTAAAGGAAGACTTTACATTCTGGACATTAAAGCTAGTCGACAATCTCTGGACACTCAAGGTAGAAATTACTTTTGGGGCACTAGAGGGAGCTGTCCTGAGCTAATCGTTACTATCGGGACACTAAAGGTGAACACTGCTCTCCGGACACTAAATTTAGACGTCACTCACCAGGCATTCTGGACATTCTTCAGACACTAAAGGCAGACGTTATTCTCCAGATACGAAAGGATGACGTCACGCTCATGACAATAAAGTCAGTCGTTACGTTTTGGACACCAAAGACATTTAGACATTACTCTTTGGACACTAATGGTATACGTCACACTCCAGACTTTCAACAATCTTCAGACAATTAAACTTGGTCATCACTCCCTAAAGTTAAAGGTAGTCCTCACTATTAGAACAAGAAAAGGCAGTTGTCACTCTCCAGACAAAAAAAAATGTGTACGTCACTTATTGGTCATTAAATGTAGAAGTTACTCTCCTATTATTATAGTAGATATCACTTACTGGAAACTAGAAGAAGACGTCACATTCCTGACACCAAAGTTAGTAGTCACTCGGGGAAACCGTGTGTAGAGAATTATGAACACTAATGGTAGACGTCACACTTCAGACACTAAAGGTAGACGTCACACTTCAGACACTAATGGTAGACGTTACACTTCAGACACTAAAGCTAGTCATCGCTTTCCTGATATTAAAGGTAGGTATACTCTACAAACAGATATCACGCCCTGGGCACGAAAGGTAGATATCACTTTCTGGTCACTAAAGCTAGTCATCACACTCTGATCATTAATAGTAGATGTCACTCTCAGAATGTTAATGCTACTGTCTGTACATAAAGATTTACTCAACGGACAATCAAGGCAGACGCCACTCTATGGGAAGTAAAAAGATAGATGCCACTCTGGGTATTAGATGACGTCAAAATCCCGGCATAAACGCAAGACGCCGTTAATAACAGTCATCTCTGAGGCGCGCAATCTATGTTACAACAAATAAGGAGAATTTATTTATAGATATAATAGAGCATAGACGTAAAAAAAACAAAACCCACTGAACCTTAGTACGAAACCATCAGATGGTGAGCATTCCGCGTATTCCCATCAGTCACGTGAACCTAAATATTCTCTGTCCTTGACCTAGCGAACACTCTGCACTAGCGCCAGCGTCTATTTTAATCATTGCCAACCATCGCCATTGCTGAGTTTCGTAAATCCCCCTCCTCTAGCATTATTCTCATTCTTTCAAAATCTCTCTCTCTCTCCCCCTCCCCCTCTCCACTTTTCAGTACTGAGTAGCATTATTCTCATACTTTCAAACTCCCGTATAATTTTAGTACAAGCTGATCTAGGTTATTCCGATCATATTTTAGTCTGTCTCACTGTAGATAACTCAAAGATTTAATTTTTTTTTTTTTTACCTATTTGCCCACGTCAGCACAGCCAAGTTATAACAACCCCACCAAAAAGTTAAAAAAAAACATACACGCACAACCATTGTATACCACTCCCCCCAAAAAACCCCAACCCCTCCCCCAACCATATCAAACCAATCTAAAGCAAACAAACCCGAAACTCTTGAGCATCCAAGAGATGCACACTCATATATGTCTCCAGAAAACTTTACAGTTTACACCAATTTATACTCCCCAAACAAGTACGATCCATATCTCCATACCCAAAAAACCCCTGCACACATAAACTATACACCCGAAACCTGTACACACACACACATACACACAAACTATACACCCCGAACATGCACACTCATCTATACTCCCCCCAAACCTGCACACAGACACACACGCACAAACTATACACCCAAAACATGCACACCCATCCATACCCCACAAAACCTGCACACATAAACTATACAACAAAAATAAGTACACCCTTCTATATCCTCAAAACCTGCGCACCCAAGGTATAACCACAATAAAATCTGTACAACCGTGATTTACCTCTCTTAAAACTCTGTACGCCCATCTATACCCCACCCCTCAAGCCTGAATACGAGACAATGTTTCAAGCCCATGTACAATTTCTTGCAAATCTGTTTCAGCTGATGGTCAATAACTTCAGAAATGTTATCCTGAAACCCGAGCAAATAAAATCCCATTTGCTGGCCAGGCAAAACAAAAACAAAAAAACAAACCACACCCTAACAACACTCAAGTCTGATTCTGCTGCGGGCAACGATTGGTCCTTCGCTTCTGCATCTGTCATCAAAATGGTGCAAGTCTGAAACTGGATCTACATCACGCCTAGTGGCAGAGACTTGAATTATTTCAGATCTACCTCTGCACAACTTCGTTCATGCCACGCACTATCTTTTCTCAGCACACTGCACAGACGGTGGAACACACGCATACAACGAAATTAGCGTTATGCATTTGGTAAAAGATGTGCAGCAAATGTTGATTAATTATCTACACAAGAAAATTAAAAAAAAATAAACATTCGTCCCTTTTTAGGACAGTTAAATGAGAGATTATATTTGTTCATGCACACATACCTTCATCTCATTTCTGCAACAACAACAAAATTCAGATACATCTGCTGCCGTCTGCGCCATCTTCAAACAAAGAACAGTGTCATAAACACCACCACCACCCCCATTTCCAAACAAATTAAATAATAACCCAGTCAGTGCAGCTGTTATGGGAGAGGGGAGGTTAACAGAACAGCTGGAAATTATATTGTTCACAAGATATGCAAGAGGCATTTGAGATTGTGTTTGCTAAAGAGAGAGAGAGAGAGAGAGTAAAAGACCACGAAAGTGATAGAATATAGAGCAAGGAAAGAGAGAAGAAGGACTGAAAAAGACAATAAGAAATAGAGAGTGAGAGTAAGAGAAAATTGGAGAGTGAGAAAGAAAGAGCCAATACAATGAGAGAGAAAAGAGCAAGAGACAGGTAGACAGAGAGACAAACGGAAGGACAGACAGTGAGAAAATGCAAGAAACACCTGGAGAAGTTAGTACACACATCAATTTAAAAATAGAAACGTGCCGGTTTTATGTGTACTCTGTGTATACGAGCCACAAGTTAAACTGTTTGCCAGGGAAGACTAAATAAAAATAGGCAAGAGTGAGCGGCAAAATATTGTCAGTATAATTACAATTAAGAAAAAGTCAAAGTTATGACAGAAACCATAGAAATCACTAAACTAAATCTCTCAGAAATGTCTTGAAAGACTTATTATCTTATGTACTGGCCCATCCCTCTAGCAGTGCTCGTAACGGCAATAATAGTTACTTCCCTTGATTTCTCTTTGGCAAGTGACACAATACAGTAACTGCAGCGCCTCATTAACCAAGGGTGGTGTGACTTCCCCCCCCCCCCCCAACGGGCAGAGCCATTGCAGGCTTAACAAACATACGCCAGGTTTCCGATACTGAAGCAGCGTCTCATAGTTCGCCAATTTGTAATTATATGCACTTGATTAACGGCATTTTGTATTTATCTTCCGCTAAGTATCGAATTGTGTGAGAAACAAGCAAACAGTATTCAATGCTATAACATTATACTATTCCATTGCATATGTCCGCACTAGCATATAATCTGTAGTTTACCGAGGTCGTTTAGTGCGGCAAAAAAAAAAATACTTGCAGCGACATTTGTGATTGACTCACCGCCTCACTTTAAAGACTGGGTCAAAGATTACTTCCGCCATATACAGTTCGTGACAGTGCAACATATCTCTGGTGGGGTAAATTTGCCTCTCCCTATTTTAAATTTAAATGTTATATAAATTGCTAAATTGTCAGTGTAACCCAATCTTGAGCACTCCTTATGATGATATTTTTGAAAGTGTCTGAGTTGAAGTAAACACTCAAGGCAAGTATATTCTAGATTTGTTGATGTAATGCAAACTAGTGAGTAGTGTTTATTATCTAATGGTTATGAGTTATGAGACCAGCCAATGGGCTGAGATTTAAACAAAATTACTTGCTGTAAAGAAATCTACTTTTGAATTTGGATTGGAAAGAAGAAGACTGTTTTTGAAAGTTGGCTATTAGCATGATGGTGAGTTAGCTGACTGGTTGAGTGAGAATGGACTTAGAAATGATTCATAAACTTTTGCTATTGATATGCTATATTTGTGTAGAGATGTATTATGTGAGTTGACTTTTATTTCTACAAATGTTTGAAATAAGCTCCTTATGCTCACACACACTGCAACAGACGATTCTCGTGTCTTCTGGTTGTAGCGGTCCACAATCAGTGAACCAGTAGATTCAATATCACGTGAAAATAGGCAAATGGAAAGGCTGCTTGTTAACTGCAAAATTTAATTAAGGAGCAAACCTAAGTTTCAAGTTTATCACAATATAATTTCATTCTTTCTTACATTTCAGCATCAATTTACAAATTCCTGCAACAGTATTTATCAGCCCGATACATGCTCATGGCATACTAAATACAGTATATCAAAACAGTGTCAGGCGTCAATACACTAATTGTGAACAGTATGCTACACACTTTTGATGTATCATGGTAAAGTATGCTGAGTACATCTGGAAAATTCTGTGACAGTGAAGTTACCAGAATTACAGTAAAAATGTTCTGCTTGAAGGAACTGACAGGGCAAAGACAGTGCTCAAGTTGGTTTTGAGTGAATAATAGCACATCAGTGTTTTCTACAAGCGTGGAGGGAGACACATGCTGATGCAGACATTATGGTATTGTGACATTGTTGCAAAAGCATGTGAAAAAGTCTGTTGAAGTAGTGCTTAATCCAGTTATGCAAAATATTTATCAATTATCTCTAATAATTCCATTTCTGTTCTCTGATTTGTATTCATTCTCTTGCTGAAATGTATTAATAAGACTGTGTAGTTATAAAACTATCTGAACAATTGATGTCTAGTAATCTATTTCAATGTATTTGTCATATGATTGTTCTTTTAATAAATTTATTAACCTTCTTATGCATATTGATAATCTTATGTTGGAGAAGAAAGTGGAAATTATAGATTAAAGACGGGTTTGTCTTCCCCTTTAGTAAGAAGTTTTGCACCTTCCGAAAGATTGTATAACCGTAAATGTCTATCTTAATGTTGTGGAAGAGAGAAAACCTTTACAACGATATTCATATTAATTTTCCACCCGTCATCACAGGTGGCCAATACTGTAGTTTGTAATATTTTGTTTGTTCTTTAAACCATGTGACTGTGACTTGATATCTCGCCATTGATCACTGGGTCTAAATTATATCCTATTTCTTCTACATCTTTCTTGTCTCGTAGCATAATCTTACATGGAGGTGTGGATCTTTCTACCTGCCCGGAAGGGTGGCTAGTATTTAAGTCGAGGATTGCTTGTATTGTTATTAAATATAAGAATTAATTTTGTAACTTAAATCCTTGCACTGCTGGGCAGGGCCGGTGCTGCCACACAGTGCAGACGTACGCTATTGATTTTATTTTCTTTGTAAACCAAAGCAACAGCATTTCACATCTCTAAGTCTAACCTATAGCTAATCTCAGTATTCCACACATTTCTTTCTCCAATGAATAAGTCTTTTGATGTATAATGCACTATCTGAATATACATCGGTTGTATCACTGTACTTACTGTGTCCGTCTGCCATTCCTACAACTGTATGTAAAGCTGTTTTTACGCTTGTGGAAACGTTTTAGTGCAGAAGTAAGATTAACCTGCCATTTTGTGGTGTAATTCCTCAATGCTAAGCAAAAACTATCGGGTACATGCAAAAGAGAATAAGTCCCACCACCCGATTTTCGGGCCACGGCAACCATGATTCGTAGTTTGAGACCGCCACAAAATTAAAATCGCTCTTTCTCCTTCGATTTGACAGATGACTTCGTCATCCCGCGCACACACACAAACACCCGCACAAAGTAGACTCACGCATATAAGCACATTGCTATGTACGGATATGTTCAAGTGCAGATATTCGTACGCTTGCAAATACGTACATAGGCACGCATACACGTAAAATCGTACGCTTGACCATGAACGTTCACTCACACGCTTGTGCAGAGATATTCACACACACATACAAACATTCACACAATACAAACAAACACTCAACATCTGCAGACACACACACATACACACAGACATTCACACACACACAGACATATACTCACACAGATATTGACACATATGCACATACATGCACACATATATTCACTCACACATGAAAACAGACATTCACACACGTGCAAATAAACACTCATACACATGCAAACGGACATTCACACACATAACACATACACTCACACATACAAGCAAATGGACATTCATTCAAACACGCAGACATACACATGCAAAGAGACATTCACACACATATGCAAGCTGACATTCACATACACACATGCAGACGTTCACAAACGCATGCAAACAGACACACATGCACATAGACATTCACACACACACACACATACAAACCGACATTCGCATATACATGCACATAGACATTCACACACATGCAAACAGACATTCATACACACATGTAAACAGACATTGACATACACACATGCAGACACTTACACACCCAACACAATCACTCACACACAAAATACAACATACGGATGTCTGCTTACGACTGCTTAGAAATACACTGACTGAAGAATTCAAGCACATTTCATTTTACAAGTTTTTACATTTACATTTGGTCTGTAGTATCAAGCAAGCAAGCAAGCTCATATTTACATTAACTATACATTTCAATCAACAAGTGCCAGTGCCCTGCTTGTGCTTGCTTGCTGTAATAATATTAAATTATATATATTAATAGCTGACATATTTAATTAAAATGTCAGCTATTCCTGACACGAGCCAACCAGCGCCATAATTTAAATTAATTACACCAGTTCAATGTTACCACTTTATGCAGAAAATATTCAGGCAAGCAGACATGCTTTCAACACAAGGGGAACCACTCCGCGCCACTGACTGATAAGGTTGCAGGCTTTATTTTGGCAGAGAGGGATCGGTGGGCAAGGATCACCGTAGCAACAGATTCGTTGTGCAATAAAAAAGCCTTTCGCGATTGCTGAGGAACATTATAATTATTTGGCATATTACAATTTCATTTGGGCAAATTATAAGCCATAAAATGCGTAGAAAAATAAGTTCTTCATTCGTAAAAGAGTGCATTTCTCAATCACACTGCACATGTTAATCTTAAAAAAAAATAATTAATTTATTTAGGACCAAGTAATTATGGAAACATTCATGAAGCATGATTCGTGGAAGCCCACGAGACGAGAGAATGTGTGACTCTAGTCTAGACAAACCGTTAATCTCTAACTCCAGGCAAATCTGTAATTCATGGCATAGTGTAATGAAGGCAGTTAATCTCTAACTCCAGGCAAATCTGTAATCCATGGCATAGTGTAATGAAGGCAGTTAATCTCTAACTCCAGGCAAATATGTAATTCATGGCATAGTGTAATGAAGGCAGTTAATCTCTAACTCCAGGCAAATCTGTAATTCATGGCATAGTGTAATGAAGGCAGTTAATCTCTAACTCCAGGCAAATCTGTAATTCATGGCATAGTGTAATGAAGGCAGTGAAAACCTTAACGCACTTCATGCTCTATTTATAAACGAATTTACAATGACGATGTTCTGTTGGTAGGTCTGTGCACATTGTCGGCTTTGTGGTAATTCTTGCGGACAAGAATCGATAAGTTTTACCTTCCCTTACGATGCAGAGCAAAGCACTGTTGAAACTTTGCCCACACCTTTGGGGTGGGGGTGGGACCCCCCACAGTCTCTGATTTGGCACGAATGAGTTTCACTGTGAAACATAACTAGCATATGCTGATGGACATCAGTAGTTACCCCGCACATTAAATTCAAGTATCCAATTAGTCCAGAATTCCGGGTATTACAGGCCCATCCCGCTGAGTGTACCAAGCTGACCTGCCTTGATCAACAACAAGGGAAGTAATTGTGCAATATTTAATTTTATACATCCCCAACAAGTTGTAGCTTATAGCATCACACTACTCGCTCCCTCGACCCCCGTTTCAACCGTTTTCAAATCAGTTACAAGAAACCAAAATCAAAACCAAAACCAAAGGAAGAAGAAAAATAATAAATCAGCTGGTCCAAGTTGTGAAGACCTTTTATTATCTTTTGACCTTGACCTGCACAACATATGGGAAGTGACTCGATTTACCATTCTGAATACAGAAGAGTTCTTCATGTATAGAGATAAATTAAGATACTGTTATGTAGAACTGGAAGCAGTCAATGAATTTTATTTAATACAATAATTTAAAAATATAAATATAGAACTATTATACTAGGCCTACTACACAAAAGTCCGCCATATTGAAAATACCGTCGCATCCTACAATCTATGACACAATACGTTTGGTATCGACTGTTTCCGATATATTTATAAATTTATAATTCAATAAATATGATTAAATTTACAACAACAACAAAAAACAAAAAAAAACAAGAAGGGAAAGGATATTCAAGTCTATCACCTCAGATGACATTATTTAGTGATTGAACTCTGTACCTGTAATATTACAAATTAACATTTTAAAGAATGTTTATTGAAAGCATTTGTTTATCCTTACCCAACACTAAACAAAAATATATTACTATAAAAGTCTAATAAATTAAAAATAATGAATGCTTTTCAACACACTGCCTTCAGCAATGTTGTGTTTGGCTATTTTCAAAATGGTCGCACTGAAACTTCCTTTTGTGACACTTCTGCAACACCTGCTATCATTATTATTATTATTATTATTATTATTATTAATGTAGGGGGCGCTTTCGGCTTCCGCCGCTTTCGCGCTTATCATTTGGCCTCTAGTTATATATAGCTCAGGTGAAGGAAGGCCGGTGATGGGAGACTACTCTAGTTAGTTTCGCGAGCGTTAGACGCAAGCTGGCTGTGTTCAGCGGCATTTGTCTTAAGGTTGCTTGCAGTGAACGGTCCAGTGCTCGCTGAGCGTGTGGTGTGTGAGAAGTCCCCTGCTAGCGTTGCTGTTGTGTTCATTCTAACTTGTGATTCTTGTCGGATAATATTACGTTCCTGATACCACGATGGCGCTAGGAAGCTGCTACACATGCATCAAGTATTTGATGTTCGCCTTCAACTTCCTGTTTTGGGCAAGTAGCGTTTGTCTTTCCCCACCCCTCTCTTTCTCCCATTATTGCGAATAGAAAATAATTTTAAAAAAAAATCGTTGCTGCGGGCGAGGCTTTTGCTGCGCAGCCTCGCCTAGGTTACGCCATTTCGCGCTTTGCTTGGTTGTGAACTGGCGTCATACCCGACTTCTGATGGGTAATGTTAAGTGTTGATGGTTGTTTTCATGAACATGTTTCTTTCCCCCCACCCCGACTCTCTTGCTTTCCAGCCTGTGCATAATTTCTTAACATTTATGATTTATAGTTCAAGTAGCTGGGGGAGGGCGGAGCTCCACCCGTGCTCTGCATAAGATCTAGACACCTTTCTCCCCTCGACGTTGTTAGCATTGTGTAGGCAGGCCTATGCACTCGGTGAACTGAGGACCTTATGTCTGCCGTAGTTGTTCTTTGAACTCTCTTCAGTTGAGCGGCGTGGGAGTATTTGGTTTTTCGGTTAATGGCGTCCTTAGTGAATCAGGATTTTTACCAAGGCGCCCAAAGGCAGAAAACACCTCCCAGTTATGTTTATGTTAGTGCGGTTTGGTTAAAATTTAGGATATCCCGGGGTTCCGCGAGGCACACGTTGAGAAATACTGATCTGTTTAGTTAACTATAATCTGGCAATTTGTTGCCTATCTTGAACAGTAGGCCTATATTGAAATAAAAAAAATAAAACTGTCATTATGAATAACATTTAAAATGCATATATATGTAAAGCATAGATTTTGTTTGGCGCTCGCTCGTCCTATAATACGTCATCGGGGTAATTTACAAGGCCAGGCACACTCCCGAGTTAAATGTCCTCTGTAGGGCCTGTATTTCAGAACTGTACAACTCATTTTTTCTATGAGTATGACCTCTAACCGATCCGTTTCAAGTATATGGGTCACATACATAATGTTCTTAATAGAGTCTGCACGATACCAGCTTACTTGAAACTTACCCGCGAGTAGTTACTTTTGAAACTTGCGGCAGTCGTTAACGGAGTACCCCAAAATATGTTTATAAGGTCACTGAGGTCAAGGACACAATGTGATATCCCCCCCCTCGCAGTCTCAGACATAAATTGTATTATTGATTATATTTTGTGTTGTCACTAATTATATATTAATCCTTTTGATGCTATTTTCTAATCGTCTCCCCCTTTCTCCACGACTTCAGTGTCTCACTTTCAGTCTCTACACCAATCCATTCTATACTCTTAACACACGCACGCAAACGAAAAAATAAAAAGATTAATTGGTATTTACGAACAATCTAGCAGGCTATCTAAAAAACTACTCACTGACTATCTAATTATCTTCTTACTATCCTTCTTACCAGTCTGTCTAGTTACTTAACTCATCTATCTAAATTGATCACATCTCACCCCACTCCTATCTTCCACCTCACGTTCTAAGGGCACCCCCCCCCCACTCTCCCGAAACAGGCCACATTCATCAGGGACCACACTCGCTCGTCCGGCCTTGTAAGATTTTTTTCCTTCTCGAAATACGAAGATTAAATCACTGGCTGGCTAAAGTTAGCAGGATGTGGTTAGTGTTACAGGACATTGCGCTCTTTTGACTGTCCCGTCAGTCCTATCCTCTCAGGTCACGAGAACGACCTTCCGTATGACGTAATTTGTGCCCAATAGCGTGGGTTCAGTCAGAACAGTTCTTGACCAATTACTTTAGCATAAAACTTTAAAAGAGAAGAATGAGGTCATTGACTTCCACGAGTACTGACTAGTAGGTATTTTTAAAACTTGCGGTTGGGTGCGTTTATGTGGGTGTGTATACGTGGGTGAGTTTACGTGGGTGGTTTTTATATGGGTGTGTAGGAATATTTTCATACATTCATTAGTGAGGTGCTGGTTGAGACTGTAAGTATGTATATGTGTGGGTGTATTTATGAGTACATGATTGAATGTGCATGATTGTGTGTGTGTGTGTGTGTGTGTGTGTGTGTTCATGCGTTATACGTTTGGGGTTTAAACAGGACTCTTATAATATTATTAAGTTAGATATTCGGTATTAATATTATATAACAGCCCCAGAGCCTAGCCAACTCTTAGCACTATATTATATGCCAGCCCCGGAGCCTAGCCAACTCTTAGCACTATATTATATGCCAGCCCCAGAGCCTAGCCAACTCTTAACACTATATTATATAACAGCCCCAGAGCCTATCCCACTCTTCTTAACACTATACTCTCACCTGCTGCTATAATTTAACGGAACAATTATTCAGTACAGCATACTGACGAACAGGCTAAACAACGTTGCCTCTAGGAGTGTCTAATATTATCTCTTCCTCTTAATTAAATAATTAATTAATGAATTAATTAATTCATCCGATCCCATTCAACGACTGCTCAAAGAATTCCTGAAGATCTGGAGAAAGATAACAACAATTTAATAATAGGAATAAGGGAATACTTGTCATAACTTACAATGAATTAGAAAACGAACATACTCTAGAATTTCCGTTATATTCCTGCTATTGTCTAGCACAAACTGGTTGTCATTCACAGTAGTTATGAGAGCCTAACTTAACTTTCATTTCAAGATGGAGGTGATAGACACAAACGACCATGCAACCACGCGGTATTATAACCCTGGCTTCATTCATGAAATCTGACACACACACACACACACACACACACACACACACACACACACACACACACACACACACACACACACACACACACACACACACACTCACTCACTCACTCACACACACACACATTCACACACACACACTCACACACACACTCACACACGCGCGCGCGCACACACACACACACACACACACACACACACACACACACACACACACACACCACTGGTGCGACGAGAGTCCTGGAGTGTCTCATTCTTGGACTTATGGAATTAACTCTGCCTCTAGAACCGAGAATTGGAGTACAAAGAAAAAAAACCATCTTGACAATTTGACAAAAGATAGCATTCCTTTGGTTGCCTCTGGCAGTAGCGGTTCTTACAATATGGCCACCCCCCAAAATCAATAATAACTTCAATGCAAATTCCATATTATTGTAGCATTAAGTCAACAAGTGTTAGCACACTAGCTAACTTCACAACCACGACTACTCCATCACTCTGGGTTACAAAGACAAGAAATATGTCACTTGGCAAATTATCAAAAGAACAAAATTATTGTTGCAACTTACAACTTAACATACTACATTCATGAGTGAATAAATAAATGCGTTACTCTGAAGTTAGAGTTTCTTTTCACCAATAGAATTTCACAAAAGAATAAAAGGCACTTTATGACTTGTGTGCTTTACAAATTGCACCATAGTAAGTTCACTAATAGAATACCCACAAATGCGACTTTTGCAATTCTGTAAAAGAAAACATACATTATCGTCCACAAATACAAATAGTTAAAAATCAAGAAATTGCAAAATCATTCTATATTCTAAATAAGTAAACTATTCCTATTCTCTCTATTCTTTGAATAATACCAGATCTTCAAATGTTTGTGATATTTCACTAGTCTCGACCCCCATCCCCATTATCACGAAATGAAATGCACGCTCCATTTGTCTGTCACACGGCAGAAAATATTTACTCTTGTATGATCATTGAATGTCTGGTTGAGACTGCCCCCTTTCCATCTACAAATATCCTTTCCCTGCACAACTACCCATCGGGTCTAAAATAGCTTCCGAATCAACTTATCTTTCAGCCCCTAAAAAGTTTGCTTAAGTGTGAAAAATTTGCACCTCAACACAAATTCTGCCTCACGCTAACAATGAATTATACTTATTACAGTAATGATAATTATTATTGAAGAAATAATTAAAGGAAATACAAAATTTCAGAAAAGCTGAAGAAATGGTTTGTTCTCTTTATGATATCTCTATTCTTACATGTACATTTCAGTGTGGGGGCGTGCACGCAAGCCTGTGCATTTAATTTTGAATTTATGGAATTCGGGTTGTTTTTTTGAATTTGCTGGGTGGTTGTTTGAGTGTATGAATGTGTCTCTCTATGTGTGTCTGTGCACGTGCCTCTGTATGTCTGTGTACGTGTCTGTTTTGCAGTGAAATTAAACTTAAAGACCTTGAAGTTACCACTAAGGAGTTTCAGGTCAACGTGATCTACTTGCATTTCGAATAGAAGAAGTGTCAGCAAGAACTGCAACAATGCGTCTTCAATTCTGCATCGTACCGTTAGAAAAAAAAATGGCTTGCTGTTAGAGCGCGGGCAGTTGCAAAATGTCCCACGAACGTTTGACACAGACACGGATACATATCCCCATTCCGTCCCCTGTGCTTTTTGTTGTTGTTGTTTTTTTTTAGGCTAGACACCACCTTGAGTTTTCTCTCTCGGATTTTTAGTAAGAAGTAAGGTGCACAATAAAAGTCATAAATACACATAAGCGCACCTGCCCATTTCTCAAATAGAATACTGCGCTATTTACGGTGTTTACCGTAAATTATCTCCTGGCGAGTAGACCAGTTTTCCTGTGCTCAAGGTGAGTGCCTCAGGTCAGACCTTTTGTCAAGCTAGGTATTAACTGACTGTCATCTCGGTCATACACATCATGATAACCTGTTTATAGTTGAACGAGAAACTGATAGATAACTGGATTTGTTATTTCCCTCGGTTGAAGGGTTGATTATCTGCACGCCTTTGTCGGATTGACGTTGTTCATTTCCCGGACCAGTCCTCAAGTTATTAAAAGAATTCAGTTATCAGCCTGCATTTATTTGTATGCTGCGCCAGAAAAATATTATCGTTTCGGATCCGAGTAGTGTTTCTCCGTATTTGTAAATTGCTTGTTGTATTCTCGATAGCTGTGCTAGCAGCAGGAAGACTATAGTAAATGCGAAAGTTATAGTAATTTCTTTTTAATTATGAAGTGTTTGTCTA
This sequence comes from Sinotaia quadrata, assembly GCA_028829895.1. Classification (NCBI taxonomy): domain Eukaryota; kingdom Metazoa; phylum Mollusca; class Gastropoda; order Architaenioglossa; family Viviparidae; genus Sinotaia; species Sinotaia quadrata. Next base: position 12,900,913 of record CM054184.1, read on the forward strand.
TGCTAGACTAGAATACTTGTCGTACGTTTTTGTCTTTTCCCTCAAGCATCAAGAAGTTTTTATTTTTATTATTATTGTTCGGCGCTCGGTTTTCTTTAAAAAGGAAGGACGTTTTATCGAATTGATTATGAGTTAATGTGTGTGTGTGTGTGTGTAATACTATACTGTTATGATCTTTGATATCTGACACAATAATTTGCCATGATTTGCACACAATAGTACACGCACGAACGCACCCCACCCACACATCCACACACACATACACATGAAGCGTTCCCACTTTCTATATGCCAACAGACTTCCCAAATTACTATTATGTAATAGGTTATAATAAGGGAGTGAACCTATTTAAGAGACCCATCTGGACCTTTATAAGTATATTTACTAAATTGTTTTTATTTTAATCAGTTTTACGTTACCTTTGGACATATGTCCCCATTTACGTGTTCAATCTAACGTATAAAGTTATTTATTTAATATAAACTTTTTTTTTTTTTAACGGTTTCATAAACATGGACTACACTCGTTTCAAATACATACAAAACATATAGGTCAACACTGTCCATTTTAAAGTTAAAGGCTGCTGACTTACAAGCTGAAGATGACGTAAATTATTCGCTTAGTTGAGAGTTTGTGAGAGGCAGTGGCCCGCACTGTGATTGCACTTGCCCGCATAGCCCTGCACAGTCGAGGATTTTTAAAAATTTATTTTAGTGTTACATTTTAAAAGGTAGGGCTAAATAAATAATTTGCTTTTTACTTTTGCTATTTCTTTCATAAAACCTTCTCATAGCAAGTTACGTTTTTGAAGGAAAACATTTTTTTTTATATATCACATGACATTCGTAGGATGAAATAAGTTTAATTAATTATCACATTCACAGGCAAAACATTCGGTCGTCTCTTTTTTAAGTTTTATAAAGCTGGTGACTTAACTGCTTTCATTCACCTCAGACATTGGTAAAATTACACTGTCCAGTAGATTGGTCATAATTACACTGTCCAGTAGATTGGTCATAATTATACTGTCCAGTAGATTGGTCATAATTACACTGTTCAGTAGATTGGTCATAATTACACTGTCCAGTAGATTGGTCATAATTACACTGTTCCAGTAGATTGATCGCAATTACACTGCCGGTTGGTTATAATTATACTGTCCAGTAGATGATTTGTCATAATTAGACTGACCAATAGTATGATCATAATTAGACTGACCAGTAGATTGATCATAATTACACTGTCCAGTAGACTGATTATAATTACACTGTCCAGTAGATTGATCATAATTACACTGTCCAGTAGATTAATTATAATTACACTGTCCCAGTAGATTGATCATAATTACACTGTCCAGTAGATTGATTATAATTACACTGTCCCAGCAGATTTAGTTCGTTTCAACTCAAAAACTAAAAATTCCCTCACTACCTTGACATGTTATTCTTACTACAAGAATGAGGAATGCGCTAGAACAAAACAACTTTATTGTAACAACAACGTGAGACTTCTAACAACCCTAAACTGGGGGAAACCCCCCCCCCCACTCGATTTCTGCAAGCAAACAGAACAGCATTGGTTTCATTTGTTTGCAGAATTCATTCCGACCTCTGAACCCAGTTTTTTTTTGTTTTGTTTTTGTTTATGCACAAGAGTGATAAGAGCGACCAGCATGCACCGCAACGTACTCGCTGATTTAGAAACTATATCCAGTTACTACGCTGCTCTCACGCAATCGGCTCTGGGTTCCAGTTGCAACTCTTGCCAAGCGCGTCCCATCAGCGTAATCTCCCGTTGCTGGTCAAGTGGCGCTGATTGGCGATTTCCTGGCGTGATTTTCCCCTGCTTTTTCTGTAATTAATTTACGTTAGGTGATTGAAATGCGTGGCTGCGAGCTTGTCGTGCAGTCACGTGATAGGACTGTCACTGATGGGTTAAAAAAAAAAGTTAAGATGCTGGCTGAGACTAACTGCAATTAATGGATTTACCCAAGAGTTCTGGCTCGATTGTCCAAAGTAATTAACAAACCGGGTGGGATGTTGGCATACTCCCACCCCACCTTCCCAGGATTATGGCGTTGTGGGGAATTTCGGAGACTTTGAAAGAAAATGTATTTAGATTAAAAGTGAATGTATTGCATACCATGTGACACTATCTATCTACCTATCTACATATCTATCTATCTATCTATCTATCTATCTATCTATCTATCTATCTATCTATCTATCTATCTATCTATCTATCTATCTATCCATCCATCCATCCTTCCAAATATCATCTATCTATCTATCCATCCATCCATCTATGTATCTATCTATCTATTTATCAATCTATATATCTATCGATCTGTCTGTCTATCTATCTAACTATCTATCTATTTATCTATCTATCTATCTAAATGAGTGTCTCTAGAACAACCCAAAATGGATCTCTTTTTACCACAACGTAGTCGTGCTTATAAAACGCATATATATATTATTTTTTTGTTTTGTGGTCCATTGAATCCTTATTGACAGTCAGATCGTCTTATTGACAGCTAGATCACGTTATTGATAAATGGATCGTCTTATTGACAGCTAGATTCACGTTATTGACAGCTAGATCGAGTTATTGATAGAGCGTCTTATTGACAGACAGAACGCGTTATTGACAGTTAGATCACGTTATTGACAGCTAAATCGCGTTATTGACAGTTAATATTGTCCTATTGACAGCTAGATCACGTTATTGACAGCTAGATCACGTTATTGACAGCTAGATCGAGTTATTGATAGAGCGCCTTATTGACAGACAGAACACGTTATTGACAGTTAGATCACGTTATTGACAGCTAAATCGCGTTATTGACAGTTAATATTGTACTATTGACAGCTAGATCGCAATATTAACAGGAAAATCATCTTATTGACAGCAAGATCGCGTTAATGACACTAGATCATCATATTCACACCTAGATTGTCTGGATTGACAGCTAGATCACAATAGTGACGTCGAGATCGTCTTATTAGACTGCAAAAGTAACTATGAATAATTTAATTGGTTATAGACAGACAGTTGTCTAATTGCTCAAGCCCCTAGTCACCCAACAATCCTGGTTATGTAGAAATAGAAATGCGGATAAAGTTTGCTAATCTATGGCAAGTATTTATTAATAATAACGTTACTTAAAAGCGTAATAGTGATTGGTAATGTGTAATTAAAATGCTAGAATGTTCATCATAGAGTTGACCTGGCATGAATTTGAAGAACAGATTAGAAATAGTAATGGTTTAATGACAACACAATATTGGTCCTTATCTTGAATGAATTAGATGTCAATCCTCTTTCAGCTCACTAGGCAGATTGCATAGGCCACACACCCATAGCCCACAATGCACTTGGCAAATGCTCTGGCCCGGGGATCAGTTCCTGGAAGTGATCTGCTGGAATGCATGTCGCCTATTCTAAAAGCTGTCGCGTCATAAATGGCAGGCTATTTATTCCATCCAGGGCCTTTTCTTTTATTTGCTTTGGCATAATATTTACTTAGCCAAGGGAGACAAGTCTGTTCTTGGACAATGGGAACAATAGAAGATGTCTGCTGAGTTTGGAGCACACGTGCGGTTGATATCCCTCACTGAGGGTTCTAGAAAGGGTGGAAGGAATTCTATTCTTATAACCATAAATTTTCAGTGTGTAGAAAGAAAAGAAATGTACCTCTTTTCTAATCCAAGAGTTAATCAATTTCGACCCCCGCAGGAAAAGTTTGAATTTCATCAAGCAATTCCAGTGTCCAGAGAGCTGGCATAGAGTGACCTCTGAGGTCGGATCATGTTTTGTGTACACGCTATAAGTGGTGGTGACTGATACTAACCCAGCTAGTTTCAGTTTGTTTAATTTTATTTTTTAAAAAATGTAATTGTTCAGAAGATGGTGGTTAGAATAGGACATCACTAATGAAAAAATGCTATGCAAATTAGTAATGAAAATAATTTTGATGTGACCAGAGTATTTTTGCAACACTTTGGTATAGACAGTTCATCCCTTTTACAATATTGATATTATTATTAATATTTGCCCTTTAAAATAAAATTAATACAGTTCAATTATTCATTAATTATTCTAAGAGACTTTTCCGTCCTTTATGAAGTTCTAACATTCAGCTTTAGAATTCAGTCTGGCTTTTACAAAGATACTAATTTAACACAGATACAACTTTCGTACAAGAGTAAGAAAATGGAAGTTTCAATCACAGATACATTCGGAGAGGGTTATAAATTGGAATTCTGTCACCCTGGGTGCAATGACACGATGATGGCTGTTTCTTTCCCCTTGTGTGAGCTGCTTGGATGACCATTGTTCCTGGTGTATCTTGCAACCCAAGGAAATTGCAGTTTGTCCACTAGACAATGCCGCATGTTATTCTGTAGGAAACTTGACATGCGTGTAACACGGTTGTGGCAGTAGTGGAAACCGAGATGAAGAAATGAAGATTTTGATTTAATGACTTATCACGCAGTGTTAGGCCATAGAAAGAAGAAATGAAGTGATGAATTTGAAGTAGAAATGAAGTGATGAATTTGAAGTAGAAATGAAGTGATGAATTTGAAGTAGAAACGAAGTGATTAATTTGAAGTAGAAACGAAGTGATGAATTTGAAGTAGAAACGAAGTGATGAATTTGAAGTAGAAATGAAGTGATGAATTTGAAGTAGAAACGAAGTGATGAATTTGAAGTAGAAACGAAGTGATGAATTGGAAGTAGAAACGAAGTGATGATTTTGAAGTAGAAACGAAGTGATGAATTTGAAGTAGAAATGAAAGCTTTTGGAAGGCTGATGAAAGATTAAGATGCAGGTGTGAATAATTTCAATGAGGTAATTAATTAGATCCCCAACGCCCTCTTTCTCTTAGATATATTCACACACAATTTTGGGTTCAGACATCTGGAAACATGTCGAATTTGAAATATTGGAATACAACCAAGGAATTTTCCAAAGGATGAATCAAAATAATGCATTTTAGAATCTTCTACATATAAGAAGAAAATGGGTACTCCTAAATATGAAAAATACAATTAATTACTTTCCGAGTAGGAAAATCCAACTACAAGTTTTTTTAGTGCAACAGATACAGTTAAAGAATTTCTAAGTAGACAAAAATTAACCTTAAGAATTTTTCTAAGTACAAAATGCAATTAAAGAATTTTCGGAGTACGATTTATTAAACTAACATACTTATATCTGATTTCAGAAAAAGACAGGACTATGTCACGTGACTAAGTAACGAGTTGTAGTTTGAATCAGTGTGTGTGTGTTTGCTTTTGATCTGGCTCTCCCTTCCCCGACCTCTCTGTTTAGATACTCATGTCATGCTGAGTATGTCTTAAAACATCCGCCCCTAGTAGTGGCTATCTGGGCCTAGAATCTGTGTCTCAATACGTGCAAGTATAGCTGACCTGATACACACAAGTCTAGTTGCCCCTCAATACATGCAAGTATAGATGACTTAATACAGGCAGGTCTAGCTGCTCTTCAATAAAGGCAAGGCTAGCTGAATCTTAATGCAGGCAAGTCTAGCAGCACAATAGAGGCAAGTATAGCTACAACTTAATACAATCAAGTCTAGATGCATCTTAATACAATCAAGTCTAGCTACACTTTAATACAGGCAAGACTAGCTGCACCTTAATACAGGCAAGTCTAGCTGCACCTTAATAAAATCAAGTCTAGCTGCACCTTAATATAGGCAAATGTACAGTCTGCAAATGTACACGGACTCGTGCACAAATGTAAGGACACAAACAAAACGAACCAAGAATAAAGTCACATACAGACAAGCAACAAATAAACATATAAAGGTTAATCACTCAATCAGACGTACAAACGCATCGAACACGCTAACCACTCAATGCACACGACTACGTGTCTATCTGTCTCATGTACACGTCTACGTGTCTCAAGTGTGTCCACTCATGTTTGCGAGAATTTATTTATTTTATTTTATTTACTTATTTAATTAATACACAGTTACACCCGCGTCTGCTTGTTCTGTTGGACACGATTAATCTAACGCTGAAGACTTTCTCAATTCATTGGCTAGTGTAGACCATCCCCACCCCACCCCACCCCACCCCTCCCCACCCCTCGCGCATACACGACAACAGGAAATCGTTCAGCAAACACCGCTTCCTCTTTCTTTTTTTCCTTCTTTCTGGTTTTGTAAACATTTTTTGTAAACATTAAAAAAGGAGAGAAATTTAAAAAGACAATGTGCTCTGTAAAATTAGCTTATTGCAAAACACAACTATGCATTCTGTTGAGCAGGATGGCAATTAAAAGACCTTGGCACCACTCGTTTTTCCGTTATGCGAGGCCTGGAATGTATCAAAGCGGTCATGACTAAACTTTCTGGCGTGATTGGAAGAATTTCAGCTAGACACCCTAAAAGAGTCGGTGCCAAAGCCTAAATGTTTTAGTTCTTAGAGCTTCAGATCTTTGATTAGTTAATCATCGAATCACCTTACATTCCTTCCGTCTCTGCTCGCACAGCTCCCCCCCCTCTCCCCCGACGCCCCATCTGTTAATATTCACTGGCTACAATACTTGGGACTGATCTTCAATGCACTGCGATGGCTAAAGCACCGTGTAAATAATAATAAAGCACTTACCTAACGAACAGCGTCGCCTTTTCCTTCTGGTCTCTATTCAGTGTCATACGTCACTGCACGTGACTTTGGTGATCTTTAAACTCTGATTGTCCATTAATCTGTCGGGGTCTCTGTCTTAGTGAAAGATTTATAAAGTTTGTTATTAAAATTAAAGCTGCTGGCGCCAGTGCAGTCCCATAACACTTCCCATTTCGACCAAGTTTTGAGTGGACGATAGTAAGTTTGATAATGGGCAATATGTCAAAATATTGTATTTGTGTACGTCACTATTTGCACTGTATGAGTTGTTGAAGTTATTTATCTTTTTTGCAATGGAGGTAAGTTCACTAAGGTTGAGATTTGGTGAAATCGCGATTTCGACAAATTTGCCCAGAATATATATATGTTTATTTATTTTAAAGAGTTACTGAAATCATCACGATGATTTCTTTCTCTGCTTGCTGTCTCAGAACGTGTAAGGTGCCAGGAAGTGTGTGCAGATCCCAATATTGGAGTGTTAGATGTAAAATGCCTCAAGGGCATGCAACTTGGAACCAAATAACCATTATCCAACCGTCGGCACATGCTGCCAGAATGTGTATTTATATCTTCCATCCATCTATTTATTCATCTGTCTTTTTTGGCCATCCTTCCAACTGTACAGTAAAGTGAAATTAATATTGTTTGATATTATTTTTGTAATTTTAATACTTAAAAGTAAGCTTTTGTCAACCGTTAAAAAAATGTAGTGGTTAGTGTTGAAAGGGTTCCAAGATTTCTTTCCTCGTTGCAATATTTCTATGAAGAACCGCCAGCTGCAGGCATTGTATCGGAGAGAATTATTGTCAGTATTATGAATAGAAGTAGCATGAGCTCGTTCCATCTCCTCAAACGAGGAAAAGAAAAATACTGTATGGAAAGACGTTAGCGTCAGAATTATGATTACTATTTTTCTTCTTTGGAGTGAACGGGGAATATTTCACTGGAGGGCAGTAGAGTCAAAATTATGATTAGTATCCGATGAATGCCTTCATATTCACATAGCAATCGAGCATTGTATGGAGAGGCATTAGTGTTAGAATTAAACTTTACTCGTGGTGTTTGTTAGTTACTTATACAGTTATAGCAATATGTATTTCTTCTGATAGAGGCCTGCAAATAAACCGCTATCAACGTCTACATTTTCCACGGTAAACATGATTTTTTTTTATGTTAAAAGCTAAAATATGCCTACATACATATAAAATATGCCTACTTGAAACATGGGCATTCGATAGAGAGCATCATATGATTTTAAGGAAGGCGTATTCTCATTTCTGAATCAACCCATTGACCTGTCACCATCGGATCCATTTGGCTGGATAACTGACCAACGCATGGACATAGTAATAGCTTATCCTTCATACAGACAGCCTTTTACAGGATCATGGCAAAAGCCAGTTCTTCATATAGGATCATAAGAGCCAGTTCTTTATACCACAGCCATCTATAGGATCATACCCAAAGCCAGTTCTTTATACCACAACCATCTGTAGGATCATAAGAGCCAGTTCTTTATACCACAGCCATCTATAGGATCATACCAAAAGCCAGTTCTTTATACCACAACCATCTGTAGGATCATACCAAGAGCCAGTTCTTTATACCACAGCCATCTATAGGATCATATCATAAGCCAGTTCTTTATACCACAATCATCTGTAGGATCATACCAAGAGCCAGTTCTTTATACCACAACCATCTATAGGATCATACCAAGAGCCAGTTCTTTATACCACAACCATCTGTAGGATCGTAGCAAGAGGCAGTTCTTTATACCACAGCCTGCTCGCTACACAAACTCGTCACGCCCTATTGAATTGCTTTCGTGATACAGCCTGACCTTTGTGTGACACTTCACAGCATTAAATAGTTCAAATCATGTGGCTTTCTGATTCTCACATGGAATAACTGTAGATTTGCATGATTTCCCTTGGAGTATCAGAGAGACTTGAAGATGACTAGAACTTATTTGGAAAGGACAGACATTTAAGAACTCACTTGGGAATAATTAAAAATTAGCGTGACATATCGTTTTGAATAGTTGCAGTGTTAGGATCAGTATGTAGGATTTTTCATTTGAAGTACATTGTGCCATGGCTGGGTAGTGGACATAGTAATAGCTTATCCTTCATACAGACAGCCTTTTACAGGATCATGGCAAAAGCCAGTTCTTCATATAGGATCATAAGAGCCAGTTCTTTATACCACAGCCATCTATAGGATCATACCCAAAGCCAGTTCTTTATACCACAACCATCTGTAGGATCATAAGAGCCAGTTCTTTATACCACAGCCATCTATAGGATCATACCAAAAGCCAGTTCTTTATACCACAACCATCTGTAGGATCATACCAAGAGCCAGTTCTTTATACCACAGCCATCTATAGGATCATATCATAAGCCAGTTCTTTATACCACAATCATCTGTAGGATCATACCAAGAGCCAGTTCTTTATACCACAACCATCTATAGGATCATACCAAGAGCCAGTTCTTTATACCACAACCATCTGTAGGATCGTAGCAAGAGGCAGTTCTTTATACCACAGCCTGCTCGCTACACAAACTCGTCACGCCCTATTGAATTGCTTTCGTGATACAGCCTGACCTTTGTGTGACACTTCACAGCATTAAATAGTTCAAATCATGTGGCTTTCTGATTCTCACATGGAATAACTGTAGATTTGCATGATTTCCCTTGGAGTATCAGAGAGACTTGAAGATGACTAGAACTTATTTGGAAAGGACAGACATTTAAGAACTCACTTGGGAATAATTAAAAATTAGCGTGACATATCGTTTTGAATAGTTGCAGTGTTAGGATCAGTATGTAGGATTTTTCATTTGAAGTACATTGTGCCATGGCTGGGTAGTGTTTCTCTTAATTAATAACATTATTAATTAAAATCCTAATACGGCAGACCATACTTCTCGCCACATATTGCTATTTACTGTGGTATTTCATAATTTTCCAATAGTAAGTAATTTAACTTCTCCACTCCCAATCCAGACAATACATAGATGATAATGGCAGTCAGTGATAACGCACAAATGCTGCAGAATGTTTAGGAATTTATTAACAATAAGAGAAAACATGTAACAGGTTACTGAAACGATTTAACCACAATGAGGCGTTCTTGAAAGCATGTAGCACTAAAGTCCATGACACTTAGAGAAGTTACGATTGTATAGTTCTTCAGATTTGTTGAACACGTTAAAGATTAAATGATGGTAACAGAAAGTGTCAGAGGAATAGATTAAATGATAGTAACATAAAGTGTCAGAGGAATAGATTAAATGATGGTAACAGTAACAAAATATAAAAATTTAATATTTAACAAAATAGTAAATCCAAAAATCGATACACAAATATGAAGGTAGTTAGGACTACCTATTCTGTCTTTAACTGCTTATATGGATTGTAACACAAATTTCTGATCTCAAGAGTCTATCAGACGCCCACTTATCTGTACATCAGTGGTTATCAGAAAACTCCCTCTGGCAATTCGCACATCAACAATCCATCGTTGAATGTTCTATCCCACTGGTCTGCATAATTCGTCACACCTGAATAGTGCACCTCGGCATCAAATTCTCAGCTCAATAGCCGTAGAACTCAGCATCAATTGAAATGCCAACCTGGACTTCCCAAACTGAATTCCAAACCCCCAAAATGGAACCAAACTCCGGAACCCACTCTGAAACAATAGTAATTATGTCCACGAGTGATGATCCTATAGTTTGCTGATTCTACATAGTGGCAACAGACAATTGATGTCCTTTCACAATTGACCTCAATTCGTATTTTTACAATAAAAATAAAACTGGTTTAAACCATGCACGTGCGTGTTACAATTAGAAATAAAAATGTCACACGCAGGTGGGTTAATCATTACATGGACAAAATGTTTCAATGAGCACAGCGTTTTACAATTGTCAAATTAACATTTACTTTAGTGAAAATAAAATAGCACTCCATAACATCATTATACCTTATTAATTAAGTTCATTATTAATTAAATATCATTATTAAGTTCAGAAACATGTTAACTTTGGTCACTCTATTCTCTGGCTACACGTCAGGAGAAGATAGCAGCAATTCATATCAATCACAATAAAATACACAGAATCATGCTACAACATACTTAATAAAATAAAGTTAACAAATATTAAGAAATTGATATGTTACCTTGTCGGAATATTTAGCGGGCTTATCTTTGATTCACGGAAATAGTGCAGCCCCTGTACATTTAGGCAAAATCTCCTTCGTGAATAATTTCCCAAACTGGTCTCATGCTATTTATGCACATCTATGACTTATAGGCAGAAATCAGCATCTGTTTTGAAAAACAACCCCCTTCTTTAAAATTGTTCAAGCGTAACACGTAATCTCTCTACAGTGACCGAAATGGCTTGTAACACGCACAGGGGCCCTCTAATTGCCCGTAACCTGCTATGGCGCAATGCATGCAATTACATAACTTGACTGTGATCGCTAGTGCAAGAAATGTATAATACAAAAGATGAAAACGTCAAGGATCTTAATAACCACTGAAGATAAAATTGTTAGTAAGACAGGCATAATTTGCCCTTGACTCCATGACAGACTATGTATGCGTGTTGGCATGTTGTTTGTGTGTGTATATATGCTGACTGGCATTCACTGATGTGTAAATAGGTCAGACATGTTTCAGTTAAACCGCTTTCTCATTTGCCAAGCCGTCTGTTTTCACCAAACTTTTAAGAGCACTGGGGCGGATAGATGACCAAAGGTCACAAAGTTCAGAATGTAAAATGAGAAGAAAAAAAAGTAATTTTAAAAGGTGTGTTTTATGTCAAAAAAAATTAACTCAGTTTCAACGAAAAGTTAATGAGATGGATGGTGTTGCTTACAATGAATCAGTGATTCAATGACAGGCTTAATTGATGTGGTGGACAAGCCGGGCCGGATGGCAATATTAACTGTGAATAGCTTGGCGGGCCAGATAAAAAAACCCTTCATGGGCCAGTTTTGGCCACGGGCCGGTGTTTGCCTGCCCTTGATCTAATTCATGTATGTAGCTAGTACAGACCTTTCCTTACAAGACATTATCTTGTGGAGCATGTTTCCAAAAGTTATTATTAGATTTGTGTAAATCAACTTTGATTACATTTCTTTTATACACTATTTTCCTGGTGGTCTAAAATCTGCTGACTAGTTATTTCTTCATATCTTTCAAATTTTGCACGCGTGTCTGCACAGTTGGTTTTCACATCTAGGCATAACGAAATGACATCATTAAAATTCAAAGTGTACCCTATCCAAAATAATTTATTCAGTCCATTCCTTACTGTCACTTGCACAGAAACCTACACGCAATGGGTTGCAAAGATGGCGGCCTGCGTGTCATTCATTTTAAATGCGTTGTACTTTTCGAACGCGTCATCCATTTGGGTTTGAAAACACGTGACTGCAGCTACTGTTTGATTTAGCCATTTGTATGCAGACATTTTCTGGTTTAACTCTTATCAGCGGGAGAGTTTATTGAACAGACCACCCCCACTGGCCAGATACCTCTTCCATTATAGCAATTTCTTGGATAATATCGTGGAAGGTACTGTTTGTGGACGCGCGTGCGTGCGTGCGTGCGTGCGTGCGTGCTTGAGCCTCTGAAAGCGTGTGCGAATTTGACTGGACGCAGTCGTAAATAAGACTTTTGTGCCTCGAGTGACTGTAGATCTACTGAAATAGCTTCACTGACTGATTTATGCGATTGTAGTTCGCTTGATGAACTTTAAAAAAAAAAAGGTTCTCTTTGCATTACGAGGTTTTGGAATATAGTTCATATTACAAGTAATATTAGAATACAGATTATGCTGTCTTAATGATGGGGGGTGAGGGTGGTGGGGACATTAATGTAAGGGCACGATTTCTATTTCCGAAACTCTTAAGACTTTTGGGGCCCGCTGTGCAATCTGAGGATCTCGGAGATTAACATGCGCTAAGTGAAACTTAAGTCAGCTGAGGTGTAGCAGTTATACAACACAACACGCAGTGGAAGTGAATGCTTAGCGCACACTTGCACACACAGACACGTACACACAAAAACACGCAGACTCGCGTGCACACACTAACAAACAAACTAGTACACACGCTCTGGCATGCATAGACAAATCAGCTAATAATACACGTACATATTCATTAAAGTTCAAGTTCACTAACGCACTCGCTGAGGCATACACACCAAAACACACACACTAATACACATGTATACGCACTAATGTATATTTTCGCATACATACACTGACAAACAACTAATTGTAATATATTAACACACTAACATAACACACATACTAACATTCTTGCATGCACATGTAAGCGTTCTAATTAATAGTGCAATTAGCTTGCACTCACTAACTCACTCACTCCGTAACATTTATTTGGTTGAGGCATGAAACGAAACAGTTCGAATAATGTTAATTATTGTCGACTGAAGACGACTCGTTAGAACACATGTGGTAAGTAAATCTGACCGAAATAACTGTCATCACTGTTTATTTTTTATGTGGCTTTTTGTTTTCAGGGCAGAACAGAGCAGACACAGTTTTAACTGTACGTGACAGTTCTTTTGGTGATGACCATTCAGTGCCACTGAAGAGGTTTTGATTCCAAATTTTGTTCTGTGATTCTTGTGAAAGTATGTTTTCTTTACATGTTTTCCTTACTCCGGCTTCTTTGTGCATCGCTCCTGTCATTGAAAGTTTTGGTCGTAATTGCCTGTGTTGAGAGATTTCTGGTTTGTCTTTTCTTGGGGTGTTCTTATTTTGAATGTTCGTAAACTGTTTGCCGACCGACTCTGTTAAATTTTATTATATTTTTATTGAAAGAAAAATTATCTGTACGGTCTGAAGACGGCGCCTTTGCTTATCTCAGTTCTACGAAGACAGTGCTATTTTTAGCATGCATGTTAAAGACAGGAATCGATTTTTTTCTGGCACCTCTGCTTTGGGGAATGTACTAGGAGCCATAATCTCCAGCATCATTTATTATTTCCTGATATCATCCGCCATTTTTGATTGGTACAGAGAGGGGAAATGACCAAAAACCAAATAGTTAGGAAGCTTCACTGACCGCAGTGGGTTTTTTTTTTTTTTTATAGAGGAATTATTCTCGTAGAGAAGTGTTTCCCTTGCAGCCTCCACCTCCACCCCACCCCTGCAACTTTCCATTTAGTTATTATTCTGGCATATTCTACACGCCACATCAGATTTTGTACTTTAGAGTTTTCCATCATCCAAAACTGCTGTCTTCAGGTCCAACTCACGAGTCACGAACACCCTCCATCTTTGCGGTAAGGCCATGCCTTGAAGTTGAATGATGAGTCTGTGCAAAACTAGGTCTTCTTTAGAGCAATCTATTTGTATGTTAGATCAATCTGTTTGTGCAAGCTTTAGAACATTTATTTGTGCTCTAGAGCATTCTTTTTGTGTTAACAACAGTCTATTTGTCTACCGATCTAATTTAGCTTTTTAGAGCAGTCTGTTTGTGCTTTAGACCTATCTGTTTGTGCGTTAGAAAATGTATTTGTGTTAGACCAATCTGAGCGTTAGACCAGTCTATTTGTGCGTTAGACCAGTCTATTTGTGCGTTAGACCAGTCTATTTGTGCTTGCTTTTTTCTGTTTATTTGTGCGTTAGACCAACGTATTTATGCTTTCGAGCAATCTGTTTGTATTTTAGAACAGCTTTTGTGCTTCAGAGCAATCTGTTTCCACTTTAGAACAGTTTTTGTGCTTCAGAGCAATCTGTTAGTACTTTAGAACAGTTTTTGTCAGCTTCAGAGCAATTTTTTTGTGCTCGTTGAGAGGAAACTGCCTGTAGATTGACCAACGGCTGAACATTATACATAATATTATTTTTAACAAACGAAAAGAAAATATTTACCTAACTGATACAAATATGTCCACCGACTCCCAAGGCTATGTGCTGGAGTTTAATTCCTATATCTGTCTTGGCGAGACTGATTTTTATTGTCGCTATGAAAACGTGTAATTCCTATATCTGTCTTGGCGAGACTGATTTTTATTGTCGCTATGAAAACGTGTAATTCCTATATCTGTCTTGGCGAGACTGATTTTTATTGTCGCTATGAAAACGTGTAATTCCTATATCTGTCTTGGCGAGACTGATTTTTATTGTCGCTAATTAAACGTAGCGCTTGCAGACCTTCTATACAGTGATTGTTGGCTTCCTGTACAGCGATTTTAGGCCTCTTGTACAATCGATTATTAGACCTATAATTATAGATGCAAAGCTTCAACACACACGCACGCACCCATACACACTCACCTATTATGGCACAAATAGACACTGACATAGAAACCCAAACATATGCACACATTGCACACTTACACACTCCACATATATGCACGCATGTACACATACCTCCAGCCCACAAACTTACAGACGCTGTCTGAGAAAGCTGTCAGGAAAAGCATAGCGAAGAAAAACGCGAGTTTGCTGTGTGCAGCGGCTTGAAGTGCTTGTGTGTGTGCGCTGCATGCAATCTTGCAAGCTCTCGGCCTTGACCCGTGGGATAGGAATTTATGCACGGATGTACAGTGTGAACGTTCAGTGCACAAACGCACAAAGTTTGAAGCATGAGCTGTCCATCACCATGGATACGTACAGTTTTAAACCACAGTAGTCCATGGACAGGTGTGTGTGGTGAATATGAGCTCTCTCTCTCTCTCTCTGCACACAAACATACACACACACACACACACACACACACACACACACACACACACACACACACACACACACACACACTATCTAGTGTTTGAATTTATGCTGGAATATATGCGTTTACGACAGTAGAATTTAGTTTTTGTTGTAAGTATGTGAGTCAACACGTACTGCATTTTAGACTTCGAGACACTCTTCGTGTACAGTTGTAATGTTTGAACTGACACTCTTCGTGTAAAGTTGTAATGTTTGAACTGACACTCTTCGTGTACAGTTGTAATGTTTGTAATTGACTCTCTTCGTGTACAGTTGTAATGTTTGTAATTGACACTCTTCGTGTACAGTTGTAATGTTTGTAATTGACACTCTTTGTGTACAGTTGTAATGTTTGTAATTGACTCTCTTCGTGTACAGTTGTAATGTTTGTAATTGACACTCTTCGTGTACAGTTGTAATGCTTATTCAAGTGTGCAAACTTGCAAAATAAAGGAGATGGACATTTTTGTTGACGTCCTCCTGTTATGAAAGGGTGGGGGTGGGGGTGGAATAGCCTGCCAGGACTGGTTATTTCAAGGATCACATAATGCAAAACAGACAATAAATTGCCTGAATAATATTCTTTATCTTTCTAGTCACGATGAAACCTTATTGTTTATTCAGATTATTTAATGATAGATAAATTGATAGACAGACAGACAGGTCGATCGATCGATCGTTAGATAGATAGATAGACAAGACAGACAGACAGACAGACAGACAGATTCCTAGCCCTGAACGTTACTGGTGTTCAAAGTTAATTCTTGACAGGAAAAAAAGCAATCTGTAATTAATGTTCACTTGTCTACTAGTTTTGTACTTGTACACTGAACACTACTTAACTTGCTGAAGGATAAATTATATCATCACGATCACCGATGTTTACATTATATGACATTGCAACTGTGTTTTCCTTATATCATCACGATCACCGATGTTTACATTATATGACATTGCAACTGTGTTTTCCTTATATCATCACGATCACCGATGTTTACATTATATGACATTGCAACTGTGTTTTCCTTGCTGTGTTGTGAGAGAGCTTCATTGGAAACTACGCGTTACAGAACTTTTCCTTAGAGACACCTTACATTGCTTTTATGTAATGAACTGAAGGATTATAATTGAGAATCATTTTATGATGTGAGTTATAATTAGGTCCCTGATTAGAGTATATATGTTTTCATAATACTTTTAAGAAATCATGTACGTGTTATTATTTAGAATAACAGCTTCTCATTTATGGCTAAGGACTGTGTAAATAATAAAAAAAAAGACTTAGTCAAAAATTAAATCCTTCCTGAGGTCTCAAAGATGGGTTAGCATTTATATAATAGTTTAATTACTTAACCCTTTATTCATTAGGTAGTAGACAATTATAACAGTTCACCTGTTATAAACAGCTATAAACAGTTCACCTTCTAGTAAATAATAGAAGAGACAAAAAAAAAATCGCCTTCAGAATTGCCTGTCAGTATATAATTTCCGCTATTACAATTAATCATTTCTTCTATAAATAACTATGGGTCTCCAGATGTTTGTGCAAAAAATACGTGTGTTTATGAGACAAAGAGAGAGAGAGAGAGAGAGAGAGAGAGAGAGAGAGAGAGAGAGAGAGAGAGAGAGAGAGAGAGAGAGAGGAATACTGTGAGGATGTTTAATTTCTTTTGCCTTCAGTTTATCTGGCTTATAACTGCGCCTGTGGTAAAATGATGGGATTTAATTTCTTTTTTTATCTTTCTCTTTTTTTTTCTTTCCATTTTAATTTTTAGTGGGAAATCGACCATCCGAAGGAAATGTCACTATAAATAGTGCAGTGCATTGATAGATGTAGCAAATGTCACTATACCTAGTGTAGTGCATTAATAGATGTAGCAAATGACACTATACCTAGTGTAGTGCATTAATAGATGTAGCAAATGACAAATGATACGCCATTTATAAATATGGTTACCGCACCTAACCAGAGGAATACAGATTCATTGAACGACGCTACAGTGTATGCATTGTTTACAGTACCGTGATTTTTTTTTTTACAGTGTATGCATTGTTTACAGTACCGTGATTTTTTTATTTACAGTGTATGCATTGTTTACAGTACCGTGATTTTTTTTACAGTGTATGCATTGTTTACAGTACCGTGATTTGTGTCTTTGTCCAGTTTCCTGAATGTGCCTATTTCTACAACTATATCTCCCCTCTCTTCTGGTTTCCCTCCCAACCTTTTCAGTCTTGTTTCGACGTCATTCTGTGTGTTACAGCACTTCCTCCTCTCGATATTACTAAGGAATGTGCCTATTTTTACAACTATTATTGCTATTATTACTAAGGAATGTGCCTATTTTTACAACTATTATTGCTATTATTACTAAGGAATGTGCCTATTTTTACAACTATTATTGCTATTATTACTAAGGAATGTGCCTATTTCTACAATTATTATTACCAAGGAATGTGCGTATTCTACAACTATTATTACTAAGGAATGTGCCTATTTCTACAACTATTATTGCTATTATTACTAAGGAATGTGCTTATTTCTACAACTATTATTACTAAGGAATGTGCCTATTTCTAACTATTATTACTAAGGAATGTGCCTATTTCTACAAGTATTATTGCTAAGGAATGTGCCTATTTCTACAAGTATTATTACTAAGGAATGTGCCTATTTCTACAAGTATTATTACTAAGGAATGTGCCTATTTCTACAAGTATTATTACTAAGGAATGTGCCTATTTCTACAAGTATTATTACTAAGGAATGTGCCTATTTCTACAAGTATTATTACTAAGGAATGTGCCTATTTCTACAAGTATTATTACTAAGGAATGTGCCTATTTCTACAAGTATTATTACTAAGGAATGTGCCTATTTCTACAAGTATTATTACTAAGGAATGTACCTATTTCTACAAGTATTATTACTAAGGAATGTGCCTATTTCTACAACTATTATTGCTAAATACTACTCAGTTACTACTGATGATGATAACGATTATAATGTCGGTAGTAACAATATAGGGAAAAAAGAGACACAGAAGAAGACATTCAATTAATAGTACTATGAGAAAGATGACGACGATGACGGTGATGACAGTGACGATGAATACGTCTCTATCAAAGTCTCAACACCGAACGTCAACTGCACGCCATTGTATGCATGCCTGTGTCAGTTTTTCTTGTTTTCTTATCCGTCTTCACAGATTTCTCCTACAGTTGTGTAAATCCCTTCCGAATTGTTAAAATGGTTAACAGAAAATCGCGATTTCTTGACTCTTGGGGAATGGGTGGGGAGACGAGGTTCAGATGTGGAGGGCAGCCTCGTTTCCCTCGAAAAGGAGAGCGCCTATGGGACGGACGGATGCTCCCGAAAGTTATCATCCGGGTACCTTCCATGCATCCGATGAAAACATCGACACTCTGCATACAACTACAAGCCTGGCATTCTCTTGGGCCGGTGATGACACTCGTCCGGCAGTTGGCGCTGTGTACACAGTAGCTCAGTGCTCCTAGTCATTTCTATTCTTCTCTTTTTAAATGAAAACTAAAATCTATAAATAAAGCAGACGTACTCCTGGAGATAACCAGAAAATGCCTGCAGTCAAATGAAGGTTAGGGAAAGCTGAGATAGATAAGTACATATAATAAGACAAACGGAGACGGATGGACAGAGAGAGAGACGGATGGATGGATGGATGGATAGATAAATAGATAGATAGATGCTTTTACCAGAGCGCTTGACCTCTACGATTGAAAGTCGATAGATATAATAATACAGGTGTGACGTGTTTCTTTCATAACATCATTTTTTTTCTTCTATAAATATCTTTTCCTAGAAGTAAATTAAAGACAGACCATGCAGGAGTGTGTGTGTGGTGTGGTGTGGTGTGTTTAGGCGCATTGTGCAGTCACTAATAAGTGAAGTCTCTTTTCCTTTTTATTTTTTTCACTGAACGCAATAGGACGTACATACATTATGTAACACCTACACGCCCACGTGGACACACACACACACACACACACACACACACACCGGTTGTTTTTTGTTAGTTTTTTTTTTTGTTGTAGTTGAGAGTCGGCCACTGTTGCTATAAATGGTTACTTTGATTAATCATTCTTAATTAATGCAAATGCCGCCACAATGGAAGTGCGCTTGAAATCGACTCTGCTTGCTCGCTTGCAAACCAGCGTTACGAAAATAAACACAATTGTGTGCATAAGAGTGAAAACGTTTATATATTTTTTTTTAAAAACAGCAATACCAGCCTTTTCACTAACTTACTTCCAACAATTACAAACAATAAAGTAATAACAACAAGTGCCACTACAATAGCAATAATTACAAATAATAAAGTAATAACAAGCACTATAACAACAGCAACAATCACAAACAATAAAGAACAAGACCCACAACAGCAACAATTACATACAATAAATAAAGTAATAACAACAAGCACTACAACAACAGCAACAATCACAAACAATAAATAACAAACGCCACCACAATACCAACAATTACAAACAATAAAGAACAAGACCCACAACAGCAACAATTACAAACAATAAAGTACAAGACCCACAACAGCAACAATTACAAAACAATAAAGAACAAGACCCACAACAGCAACAATTACAAAACAATAAAGTAATAACAACAAGCACTACACTTTCTTTCACTCCCACACTTTTAATGTCCACGTCAGCAAAAGCAGTGTCTGCGATTACGTAAACTATCGCTAAGACGTCATAACATTCAAAGCATTAATTATTAGAAGTAAAATAACTTTTAAAATGGGACCATAGCTTTTGCACTCATTCCTAACATCGCCTCCCTCCATCTTTAAATGTATTTACTATGAGCACGTCAGGCGGGTTGTTTTTGTCAGTGTTGTGGTTTGAGGTATGTTTTCAAGTTTGCTTGCTTTTTTTTTTCCCTTTTTTTTTTTTGGGTGGGGGGTGGGGGGCGGTCGTCGTTAATCTGGACACAAGTTCGGCGAACAATGTTGATTATCTTGGCGCTAAGAGAAAATCACTACCAATTTCACACACAGTGATGAATTTCTGTTCAAAATAATTTTTTTATTAATAAAACTCTTTCAATTTTATTTGTTTATAATATATTAGCATAAGCAGTAGTTAAGCCAAAGTGTGACTCAGGAAAACAATATTTACACTTCACCTCTACTTTAGCAGGCGTTAAAATATATTAAAGACGCATGATTGTTTTCACTTTATTTCCACCGCCCGTTTAACGTAATGGATGATGAATATTTCACAAGATGGATTGGCGGCTTTTGAGTGTTCCTATTTAAGTAACTCGGGGCATGAATTAGCTGTATTCATTTCACGCCTAGTGAGTTGGGACGTAAAACTTAGGAGCACATAAACGTCAACTTTACTAGAGATATTTTGTTCTCCTTGTATATTTATTTAAGCAGCGTTCACACTAGAACGAATCAACCAAACAATCGTGCGGTCGTGTGCATGTCGTGAACTCTCACACGAGCAACATTTAAATGGTTCTGGATGACAATCAAAGAAAGGAGACTTTGAGCCGAGATTACCAGACAATTGTAATCAATCAAAAACACTAGCAGAAATGACATTTAACCTAGTAACCTATTCTGAATAATTAAAGAACTCATCGATATCATGCAAAGTCTATCTTTAGAACGTTTATAGCCCCTATGCAACCTTAGTCTGTTTACATCAATCTATAACTCCTACCGCCAAATTACACCGTCACCCCTACAGACCCTTCGTGAACCTCAAGGTACTAGCACTACCTGGCGAGGGGTACCAAATTGTATCTGACCAACACATCACTGTGTTTCAAGGGATCAGCTTCAAAGTTTGCACAACATCACACCAGAGTATCTTGTTTAGAGTTTAATAATTTAGTGTGTGATCATTTTGATAGACTTTCTTCGAAAATTAATTATTTAAAAATAATGAGATGCGAACATTATAAAATATAGGGCTCACTTTTTACACAGTAGCTCAAAATAAAAACATCCCTGGTCCTTGAGATTTTTTCATGTTATTTTCGTAAGATTATCTTGGGCGTGAACTAAAATAGAGTGTATGCTACCTATACTACTTATTATATGGTCATAGGAAAAACACACTAAATTCCAACGCCTTACACCTTTACTTGAAAAATTGCAAATAAAGTTATTATCAAAGTACAGGTTTCATTCTAGTTCACGGTTTGCTACTACATGTTATAATTGTTTACTGTGCTTACTCACCCGCACTTCCGTCCATCACTAAATAAATACTCTAACCTGTCGCTATCAAAGTTTCGAAGTTCGAACTAGTTTACACCAGAAAGTCACGTGGCACTGACTAGGATGTATACGACCATCCACTTCTAAGATTGTGATCAGCCAAGGTGTCCTGCTACTAAAGAAATGGATTAGCGGGATGGTCACATGACATGGTATCTGTCAGTCGTTGATTCCCCTACCCCTCCTCCCTACCCCACGTTTGTTACCCGGAAATAGTAACAGTTGCTAATTTAAAAAATAAGCACGAGAGAAAGGTGCAGGCAGGTAAACCGTTTCAATTCGTCGTGTAAATAACCTAGGTAAATGCTCATACACGTTAGGGGAAATTACTCTTTTGTTCTGTATGCCTGATGCAGATAAGCCAAGAAAAAACTCCAAACCGCCAAATCCCTGTGGTATCCGCTTTAACCCAGAAGTGTTTTGATTAAAAATTTATTCAACTTGTCCCTTAGGTGACAGGACGTCGCTTTCTTGAGAAACGCAGTTGTTGTTGTTGTTAATGAGGTTTCCTTTCTGATATGCCACTTGTGGAAAGTTTAATCCAGTTTTATTTTTCTTGAGAAGGCCGGAAATTGTCTCTACCCCCCTCCCCGAATCAAACACGTGACTATGACCTTCCCCGATGATGTCATAGCAATGTTGGGCAGAGCAAATTTGCCTATCCCTATTTCTAGACTTATTTGTTATATTGTTAAATTGTCGCAGTAATCTGACCATGGGCACTCCACATGATGGTATTTTTGTATATGTCAGAGGTGGAGTAAACACTTGAGTTGGGAATATGTTAAAAATTACTGATGCAGTCCAAACCCGTTCAACAGGATGATTTTTATTTTCTTTATCCAGTGGTTAAGATTTATGAGAATGAGACCAGCCAGAGGGCTGAGATCAAAAGTTTACAAGCTGTAGATAATTCTATTCTATAATCACTTTGAGTTTGGTGTGGCAAGAATTCTAGTCATGAAAGGCAGACGTTAGCTTAAAGGTGCTTTAACTGACAGATTGAGAAAGAATGGACTTAGAAATATTTCGTGCATTTTAATATTGATATGTTATACTTGTGTTTTATGTGTAGATATATTATGTAAATAGACTATTGTTTCTACAATTTTAAAAAAAACTAAGATGCTCATATATAATATGCTGAACACAGTACTGTTGTAGGAAACTGTAAGTTGAAAGTTGAATATAAGAGAGAATGGAGTTAAAGATGAATAAACTGGAAACTTAGCGTTTGTTCCCATGGAATAATCAGTATTTTTTTTTTTTACAGGGAATAAGCAGCATTTCCTTATTTTACCTGAATCTCTTGGTTTACTGATTTAAAACACTATAGACACTATAACACAGTAGACACAAGAAGTATCTACTGCACTGTGTTTGTGTAAGACATAAACTGCATTCCTTTGATGTATGGTGGCAAAGCATGTTGACTACATCGAGCAATTTCTGGTACAAGGAATTTACTGGAAATTGCTACAATGTTGCCTGAGGGAGCTAATACAGCTGAACACCAGATGACCTCCAGAGAATAACAGCTAGTCAGTGTTTTACAATGTGAGAAGGAAACATGTGGAATTGACAGTAATAACATGAACAATAACTTGTGACTTTTTTAGGAACAGTGCATGACAAGACTAACGCAGCTTTGCTGAGACAGTGTTATGGAGAAACTATAATTGTTTATCTCTAATGACTCCATTTCTGTACTCTGATAAGAACTATCATGTGATTTGTATTGACACCAATCTATTGAATTGTGTATTAGGATATAAGACTGTATAGATATTAAAATTATTTGAACATAGTTTCATGGAAATATTTATGTCAGATAATCTTTTTCATTGTTTTTTGATTGTTGATTTAAGAAATTTATTATTAAATTTATTGACCTTCTTACACATAATGATAACCTTATGTTGGAGAAGGTGTACCTTGCTAAATCTAGATTAAAGATGGATTTGTCTTCTCCTTTAGTAAGACGATTTTCACCTACAGAAATACAGTGTGATGGTAAATGTTTATCTTTAATGTTGTGGAAGGGAGAAAACATTTACAGTGCCCACACATCTGCCAAGCGAGATAGATGAGTGGTGTCTGCTGGAGAATTATTAGTAACATAAATGAAGGTTCTCATTACCTGTAATTAGTTATGGGATGATTAATTAACAATAATGACCATTAACTAGGTGACTTTGGCATCACGTGGAAATGTCAATGTCAAGTAATATTTGTCATTGTATTTGTTATATTAATAAATTTATTGTGAAATTTATTGACCTTCTTACACATATTAATAACTTTATGTTGGAGAAGAAAGTGGGTGGGTGGAGCTGGCTAAATATAGATTAAAAGACAGATTTATCTTCTCCTTGAGTAAGAAGTTTTCCAGCTACGGAAATATTGTGTGACGTGAAATGTTTGTCTTTAATGTTGTGGAAGAGAGAGAAAACGTGTACAGCGCCCGCATATCCACCAAGTGAGAGAGACGAGTGGTGTCTTCTCGAGAATTGTTAATAACATAAGCTACTATTCTCATCACTTGTTGTTACTTAATGATGATTAAATAATTAATAGTAATCATAACTATTAACGAGGTAGTGTTGGAGTCACACTGTAACTTTTCTCACCACCAAAATTTCGCTAACATATTTAATTGTTCCTTGAATGTTTTTATCTGTTAAATGTTTCTTTTGTTGCGAGTTGTTGTTGTTGTTGTTGTTGTTGCTGTTAGTAGTAGTTAAGGAACTTGCGATTACCTCACCTTGAAAATAAACCCACAGCGTTAGAATTATACGCCCCTTTTTTTTTTATTCCGTAAGCTTTGGAAGAAATTCACGCTGCCTGATTTCGCTCCTCTATGGTCTATTTTAAAGTATTTAATTTATTGAAATATTTATTCTGTTGACATTTTTCATTCGTTCGCAGCACTCCTCTTGTTTGTTTACTTGAGTCGTTTCTAGTTATTTCGCTTGGAAATCCCCTCCCATCCACCCACGCGCGCACACACACACACACACACACACACACACACACACACACACACACACACACACACACAGTCAAGCTTTTCCGCATTCCTGCACGTACCACCATTTCCTAAGTAAGGGAGGCTACTTTTAATAATTGCATCCAACCAGCCAACCTCACCTACTAGTGTATAAGGTTCTCACTGTCCTAGTGCAAAGCCCTCGCCTGCCTACCAGATTACCCAGAACACATAGGGTGAGGATAGAGCACACTAGTTCACTTGTCATCATCTGCAGGGACGTATAACTGTTGTAGAAAGTTGAAAAGTTGTCGAACTCGTTTCCTGTTTTGTTTGAAAGTCGAGTGTGGAATGTGTACTGGTTCAACCGTAACTTGAGTCAGACTGTAACTGTGTGCTTGTATTTACCAAAGTCTTGTGACATTTCACTCAGATTTGCATTGTTTATTTTAGTGCAGAGGCTTTGGTGTTAAGTTCTTGCACACTGATTTGAAACTACTTACTTTGATAATGAACTTTTGCACTTTGACGTCCGATGCGATGCCACAGAACTGAAGTGTAGATCCATCATAGAAAGAGCTCTTGCCTGGAGCTTTTAATACGCAGCGTTGAATGCTTTAAGCAGGAAGTGATCATAGATAAATGTCTAACTTTCTTAGAGTCCTACTTTTGGTTGAATCATGGATACTAATCCTCTTTGAAGGACTCCATCAACTATTCTTAGAAACAGTAATGGGCATTCAGAGAAGTGAGAATTTGAACAAGAACTGCGACTAAGAAATCCTTTACCAAGATGATGGTAATATCCCATAAACGTGTAGCACCTGTGAGTTAAAATATTTTCTCACTGTTTCACATATTCGTTTAATTTTAAGTACGCCTCCAAATGTCGCCACCTCCATAGTCCAGCGAAAGTGCCCAAACGAGAGGTGTATTCTCTGGAAGGGTGAGAGGTAGTGCCATGGGTGGGGGTGAGGTTATTCGATGACTTTTCTATGCGAATTTTGTACAGAGTTGCTAATATGGAAACAATTTGACTGACAGCAGTGATGCATATCGATTCATATTGACTAAAAGGATTGATACATATTGACTGACGGCATAAGTACATATTGAGTAATTAACATTAGTATACATTGACTGACGGCATAAGTACATATTGAGTAATTAACATTAGTACACATTGACTGACAGCATACATACATATTGAGTAAATTAACATTAGTATACATTGACTGACGGCATATGTACATATTGAGTAATTAACATCAGCACACATTGACTGACAGCATACATACATATGGAGTAATTAACATTAGTACACATTGACTGACGGCATAAGTACATATTGAGTAATTAACATTAGTACATATTGACTGACGGCATACATACATACATATTGAGTAATTAACATTAGTACACATTGACTGACGGCATACATACATATTGAGTAATTAACATTATTATAAATTGACTGATGGCATGCATATATATATATATTGTGTAATTAACATTAGTACACATTGACTGACGGCATACATACATATTGTGTAATTAACATTAGTACACATTGACTGACAGCATAAGTACTAACGATCGACATCATTAGTACAAACTGATAGACAACATACGTACAGATAATTGTTACCTATTACACAACTAGCTAGGCACTTCCTCCGGAAGTGTACGCATGTCCGCATTCTACTTGACCTATAACTCAAGAAAATATGCTGTTTCTTTTGTAGTCTTTAATGTTGTACAACGGATGTCGTCAATACATGACATCAAACATGTAGGCAAGCAATCCCTTTCCCCTTGTGTGTTTTCTTGGAATATCGGGCCCCTGTTGAAAGGTACATTGTTTCGTAGTGACGAATTCATCGGGCGAGAGACCCAACTTCCCAGCACAACAAGGGGACGGCATTCTTGCGATTTCTGTCCGGCAACCACTGTACATTACGTTTGGCTTGATTGGGCAAGGTGCAGTAACCGAGACTGGCATTGCAGGTGAATCAGCAACCCCGCTGAGATTGCCACAACAGTTCCGGCCACAACAGCGTTGTTTTCATGTGTGTTTCTAGCAGAGTGAGATCAATCAAAGTATTGATTCTGTGCTCGGGGCTGGGTATGAAACAGTTCGCAATTCATCAGGGGTTGGTGTGAAATCAATAAGGAAGGAGAGATGGGGGGAAAAAGGAGAGTAAAAAATATTGTTGTATCTTCAGCGTTTTCAGTAAAATGTTGAAATATGACCTAGTTTTAAAGTCAGCTTACTCGGATTCACTCCAGGAAAGGACCGACACGCACCCGAGTTAATACAAATTCACCGATGCACGCCAAACCGCATACATGATTGCACATTGCTGACGCTTACTTAGTACCGCGAATGATAAACACAGATTCCGTTAATCAACGCTGACACATATTCTCTCGTATAGTAAGCACACATTAATTACTTGTATAGTAAACACGCATTAATTACTTGTATAGTAACACACATTAATTATTTGTATAGTAAACACACATTAATTACCCGTATAGTAAACACACATTAATTACTTGTATCGTAAACACACGTTAATTACTCGTGTAGTAAACACATACTAATCACTCGTTTAGTAAACACACATTAAGTGTATTGTAAACACACTAGTCAGTGGTATGGTAAAATGTCACTGATTGCTCGTATAGGATGCAAGAACTAACTACTTGTATGGCAAAATATCCGATTTCTTGTATAATAATCAAACACTAATCACTTGTATAGTAAACACGCGCTATTCATTTGTATAGTAAACATACACTGATTACTCATACAGTGAAACATAATCACTCATACTGTCATAGTGAAAAGATGCTAATTACACTTATGGTAAACACTAACTGATTGCTCATATAGTAAAGACACGCTAGTCACTTTTAAACACATGCTGATTACTCGTATATTAAATATACACCAAACACTCGTAGAGTAAATATACACAAACACTCGTACAGTAAACATACACAAAACACTCGTATAAGATAACACACTAAACACTCGTATAATAAACGTGTACACTAAACACTCGTAGAGTAAACATACACTAAACACTCGTATAATGAACGTACACTAAACACTTATAAACATACACTAAGCACTCCTTTAATAAACATACACTAAACATTCGTATAATGAACGTACACTAAACACTTGTAAACATACACTAAACACTCGTATAATAAACGTACACTAAACACTCGTATAATATACATACAGTAAACACTTGTAAACATACACTAAACACTCGTATAATAAACATACTCTAAACACTCGTATAGTAAACATACACGAAACACTTATCAAGGATTCCTCGAGACCACATCAGTAGCACGTTGTATCGACTTCGGTTGGGAAAAAGTCGGCTACGTATTTCAACCACTTTACTGCATTTATTGTAAAAACCAGTTAATTTATAAAATTAAATATCATTGTGGAGCATTTGCACTAATTATATTAATTAGTGTAATAATTAATATATGTAATTAATATAATAATTATTACAGATTTTGAATTGAAAGTTTCATGTCGATTATCTAGAAACGTAACTAGGTCAGGACGAGATCATCATGGGACAGTCGACGTATTACGTCACTGTTGATCAGTAGTTGGAGTCTGCTGACGTGTACGTGCCACGTTTTGCCGTTGTCCACCGAGGCTCTGAAGAGAATGTGTGAGTTAAGTATTGCTCTAAAGTCGGATCCGGATTAAAAGCTCAGCTATTCGTGTCGACTTGACGCAGGTCATTTGAATACATGCGTCTGCTCTTTGAACTGGAAAGTGTGGCACACATTGAATTTCTGTTGGTGAATCATCCGCGTGACTCTTAGTGGTGTGTGTGTGTGTGTGTGTGTGTGTGTGTGTTAAACGACCTCTCCCAACCAGATTTCATTCTATTTTTGGCACTGACACCAAACTCACCTTGTTGCTGGGGTTATTAATGCAATTGATGTTGTTGAGCTTTTTTTTTTTTTTTTAAAAAAAACAATTTATTTTTCCTTTTGAAGACTGGTGGGAAGATGCCAGCGTAATCTTTCATTAAAGCCTCTCAAGAAGAATCATCATTCATTGGACCGTGTCCCTTAAGAATAATTTCATCTATTGAAATTCGTTTCTCATTTCTAACGTTGAGGATTGCATTTGACTGGTTGTTAGTCTTTTGGTGCGTCAGAATGTCACAGCCATATCATGCTGGCGCCATACTGCGGCTACGTCAGGAAATTGGGAAATTCTAAAGAGGTTTTTTTCATTTTTCATTGCCTCCACGTCTTCATGGGAATTCGTTCTTGTATGATGGCAACAAGTTCTTAAAGTCTGGCAACGAGTTCCTGTAGATTGACAGTGAATTCTTGTAGAATGGCGACGAGTTCCTGTAGATTGACATTGAATTCTTGTAGATTGGCAACGAGTTCCTGTAGATTGACAACTGTAGATTGGCAACGAGTTCCTGTAGATTGACAATGAATTCTTGTAGATTGGCAACGAATTCCTGTAGATTGACATTGAATTCTTGTAGATTGGCTACGAATTCTTGTAGATTGACAATGAATTCTTGTAGATTGGCTACGAGTTCTTGTAGATTGACAATGAATTCTTGTAGATTGGCTACGAGTTCTTGTAGATTGACAATGAATTCTTGTAGATTGGCTACGAGTTCTTGTAGATTGACAATGAATTCTTGTAGATTGGCTACGAGTTCTTGTAGATTGACAATGAATTCTTGTAGACTGTTAACGAGTTCTTGAAGTCTACCAAGGGGTTCTTGAAATTTGTCAAGAATTCTTGAAATCTAACAACGAGTTTTTGAAATCTAACAACGAGTTCTTGAAGTCTGACAAAGAGTTCCTGAAGTTTGGAAAGAATTCCTCAAGTCTGATTGCGAGTTCTTGAAGTTTGACAACGAGTTCTTGGAATCTGACAACGAGGCTCTGAATGACGTCTGCTCTCATTTGTTCGTGAATTTAGAGATTGGTTTCGAAAGTGATGGTCAGTTTGATGTCCGCCTGGAGTATAATTTCAGCCCGGGAATGGGGACCTTTCCCTGAACCAGTATTCTGTGCAAGGATTACTGAACTTAATATTGGCTTTGCAATATTTAAATTTACAGACTCCTGACTTCTGTGTGTGTGTGTGTGTGGAAATTGATGTATTGGCTTTGCAATATTTAAATTTACAGACTCCTGACTTCTGTGTGTGTGTGTGTGGAAATTGATGTACTTTTTCCTTAAACACGTGTCATAAACAGAAAGATCGCAAGACTTGAAAAATGTAGTAAGAGGTATGACATTACTGTAGGTCACGCTTCCTCCAAAAAAGTCTACAGCATTTCTGTTGGAGCGCATCTTGTCAGAAAAGGTTGCTTAAAGGGAACAACGTCTTCAGCAGTGACACGTTATGTAAGTCTTTGAAGCACAGCTTCCTTGTTGCCGAATATTGGTAACATTTGGTTGTTTGTGTTCTTGTAATCTAAACTGTGTGGACTGTTTTAAATGTGTCACGTCGCGCGCCTCACGATCAGGCCGCACAGTGAAAGCGTACGAGTAACGGGTTTATTTTTTTGTTCACGCAATTTCTGAGAATTCGTGAACATCCGTTTTTCTTGACGAGTGTCTCACTCTCATGAAGATTTTACAACGACCATCACTTGTCGTCGGTGTTTGGTAATGTTTATTTCATTGACAGTATAGCAAACATTTAAAGTGGGAAAAAGAAAACAAAAACTGATATGTCTGCGTATGTGTCTGCGTGTGTGTGTGTGTGTGTGTGTGTGTGTGTGTGTGTGTGTGTGTGTGTGTGAGTGTATGTGAGTTTGTGTGTATGTGATGTGTAATGTCTGTATATGACAACTCATTAAGAACGGAATAATTAATCCTTTAGTCCATAACCTCATTATTCGTTTGCTGCTTAGATCATAAACTTTACCCGTCGGCAATTATCATCGTGAACCTTCCCCAACCTCCGCCATCCCATCTTCCATCTCCATTAAGAACTGAAACTACAAAAACCAGACAGTAAACGATGACAGATGTCGGATACCCTCTTTAAGCGCTTAGTGGGGATTTCAACATTTAAAACAGATCTAAATTAATTCTGTACTCCTCAGTTGATATTTTAAAAATAAAACCCTCGACAGCTCGCAAATGACAGTTTCCGATCTATTTTGGTAGGGTCGCACATTCGGTAAACTGTGTAATATGAGCATTCCAATCCCGAGCAAAAGCATTTGCTATTTTGGGATGACGGCTTGTCACGTGAGAAGAAGACAAACCCTGATTCGCTAGGCGGGCGAACATGCTTATCGAAAATAGAGCAGAGTATACTCCGTCAAGCAAAGTACATTTGGTTCAGATTGATTTTAGGGTTTGCTTTTTTTTTTCTTTCTTGTTATTGTATCGGTGGGGATAGAGTGGATAGGGGTATTTTTAAAAAAATATTTTTTACAGAAAAAAGGGACTGCTGGCTCTTTCTTTTATTGTTTTTTGTGTGTTTGTTTTGTTTAGTTTTGTGTGCAGATACAAGCAAGCAAGCAATCGTTAAACTTGATGATTAAGCAAATGCTGCAATGATGCGTTCCACAAATACACAAAAACTGATGGAACAGAATCCTCACTTGAATCTGGTGTGAAATAATCTATTGGGACAGAAATCTCACTCGGATCGTGTAGGAAAAATTTGACTTCTTCAAAACGTCTTAGAGGTCATGAGTACAATGATTCACGAGCATCACTGTATGTATGTGACGCAACATTTCTCGAATGTCTGGAATGTAGATGAGCACATCACTGTATGTAGGTGACACAACATTTCTCGAATGTCTGGAATGTAGATGAGCACATCACTGTATGTAGGTGACACAACATTTCTCGAATGTCTGGAGTGTAGATGAGCACATCACTGTATGTAGGTGACACAACATTTCTCGAATGTCTGGAGTGTAGATGAGCACATCACTGTATGTAGGTGACACAACATTTCTCGAATGTCTGGAGTGTAGATGTGCCTCCCTATAACTTGGTTGCACGAGTAGCTCTAGGATTGATAGTTTCCTATCGAAGAAAATGCGCACTTAACCTTTTAAATTGACGTAATAGTGACGTCTCGGCGCTCCTGACGTAACAGTGACGTCGCCTGCGAAGCCAACGAAAATGACATGCGCAGAACTTAAACCATGTCGCAAGAACAATATACACTCTAAACATTCCAGAAATGTTGTGTCATATGATTAAAGTCTATCTATAGAAGCAAACATTTAAAGCGGGGTTGGGGGTATAAGAAAACAAAACTGCTGACATGTCTGCATGTGTGTGTGCGCGTATGTCTGTATAAGCGCATGGTGTGTGGATGTGTGTCAGCACATATTGCCAGACGTGCTAAAAATAGAAATACATATAGAAATTGAAGACAACCGATCAAGATATGTAAATAGCTCTACGTTCTAGGTCAAAGTTCAAAGTGCAATCTAACCCTACCGGGGAAGTGGGGAATCGAAGGAAGTCAATGACAACTGGATAACAATCTAAAACAGCCTTTCAATCAAAATGCATCACACACAGGCACGCGCGCATGCACACGTACTCACAGACACGCTCACACCTATATATATATATACACACAATATATATATGTATATATTTTTGTATGTGGGTAAATTCAAATGGTTTTGTTGCTTTCAGAAACCAGAATGGGCAAGGTCACTGTGCATTGCATATCAAATACTCTTCAAGCCACTCAACATCACTGCTTAAATAATATCAAGTGCTGTTACTGAAACGTCAGTATTACTGATATCAGAGTGGTCTCCCTTTTGTGCCGCAGCACATGCAACAATGGCGAATACAAACAATCGATAAGTAGGTTTTCTTCTGAAATCTTTGTGTCCCTATGGTTCCCAAGAGCATGGTTGCCACAGGTTACCGACATCATCTCCCGACACCGCTTCGAAAGCACTTTCTGGCGAACAGTCTCGCAGCACTAGAAAAAACTTAACGAGTGACGTAGCATCTCAGCTGCGCAATCGATGGTGTGCGCATATAATTGGTCCGCGTGCGCGCGCAGCTATATAGCTATATCTAGAACGACCTAGCTCTGTGACGGTCCCTGATAAGTCACAGTCGCACGGTTCTGTGTTTGTTTTGTAGTATTTGCTTAGCGACACACGAAGTTACCAAGGTTGCTTCCGCCATGTATGCAGATGAGATTGCCAGTCAATTGTTTTTATACGCTGAGCACGGTTCTCATACACCTGTCTCTTTTTCCTTTCCCAGTAATGAGAATAAAATTGATGCAGTGATGGAGGGGGGGGGGGTAGGTTGACAAGTCATTTAGCTTGGAAGTGGTCACCGCTCCGTCATTTAAAAAAAATGTTGGTTGTCTTTACAGTGGGGATAGAGGGGGTATTTGGTCTAGTTGTATCATATCCTTTGTCTGTGAGTCAAGAAAACTGCGCGATTTTGTTTGCGAGAGAGTGTGGATGGTAGCGATGTGTGGACATGCGCATACATGGATGTTTGTCTATGATTGTCTCCCTTGCAATGGTTGTGGTGGGAATGCGACACGATGAGGTCAGAATATCAATGAAATGGACTCCGATAGTTATTTTTAAGGTCTTTTGCCTTTCGTTATTTGCTTTTTGAATTTTATTTTCATTCACAAATTCACGCGTGAATCGAGAAGGAAAATGAAATTAAAATGATGTTCCGAAAATAACCATGGATGAGTCACGTGATAAAATGTTTTTAAAAAATTAAGCAACTGAAGAGAGCATGACTATTTTTTGACAGTGCCCATGCCCTGTTCAAATCTTTGTCTACTTTGTTTTTGTCAGTCCACCCGGCTGTCTACATAACTAGACTTCAGGCAGTTAAGCAAGTGTCACAAGCCATGCTTATAGTTATGAACCCCCCCTCCCCTTTGCACACACCTCGCCTCCACATACCCCCCCCCCTTTTTTTTTTTTTACACACACACACACACACAAAGCATTAGGCGTTATGACAGTTTTCATCTCCCACAGCAGCTAATAATCTGATCAAGTATCATAATTATCTTGTGAGATTTATGTATTATCGTCTGCTCTGTTCAATTATCTGTTTGTAATTAATGCATCAAACTGAATAATGTGTTTTAACCGCTTCTTAAACTTAAAGCACTCTTTTGAATTATTTCTGATATATACAAACTTTTCAAATTTACTTTCAAATATATTTGTTCACGGTTATTGCTTTTTGTTTGTTTTGTTGTGTTTTTGGTTTGGTAGGCGTAATAAAAGTGACGTAAACTGTATAGCGGTTCACAAACTCTGTCAAGCGCAATTGACAATACATGTTATCTCATTTGAAAGAATACTAATTAATAAAACTGCTACATGATTTTTGTATATAAAATTTGTGAGACTGCATGTATTCTATATGAATGTGTGCGTGCGTGCGTGTATGTGTGTATTACCACGCTCCTAGGACTCCAGTCCCATGCGGCCCGCACCAAGTGTCACAAAACGCTTGTGCAAATCTCCGCGTGTACTTCTAACCCATTTCAGCACTGACAGAGGTCATCGAACTCGTCAGTGACATTAACTCGCCTTACCATTCTCATGACAGAGGTCAACGAACTCGTCACTGACATTAACTCGCCTTACCATTCTCATGACAGAGGTCAACGAACTCGTCACTGACATTAACTCGCCTTGCCATTCTCATGACAGAGGTCAACGAAGCCTGGCTCTCTCATTCTGCTTTTAGAAACAATTAATAGTACTTTAGAGACTTAAATTTATTTAATTCATATTTTCACTCTCTCATCTATCAAAACAGAAAAAAGTATTCTATTAATAATTACTCTGAGTTCCAATCCTGTCAATATGACCGCTGCCTGTCATTTTAGTTGCTAATGCAGGGAGGGAAGGGTACATTTGCTGTAATCACCATCTTTTACGAGACCCCCTTCACCAGACAGTGTGTGTGTGTGTGTGTGTACAGACATAGCAACATTTACTTGATGCCAGCCAATGAACAAACGAGCTAGAGAATGGTTAAAAACGTAATTGAGCGGGGATACAACCCGGGCCAATCGCGCCACTGCTGCCCCCCCCCCCACTCTGCAACTTGATGTAGATTCCATCGATCGTTGATGAGTTTTTTTTTTTCTAAAATAGACTTGAGCCATAGTGTACTCCCTGCGTCTGTGTTATTTTCTGCTCGCCGATGGAGTCTTTGCAATGAAGTCAGGAGTGGATTTAAATGCCGCCTGCTGTCATCTTCTCATAGCTCGTTTCCCGACAATCTTATTCTGTGTTTTCTGTCTTTCCTAGCCTTTTTGTTTCTGCTTTTCCTTTCTCTCTCTCACGCTTTATCTTTTCTCCCCTCGTTATCCCCCCCCCTCTCTCTTCCAATCTCGTTATCTCCCCCCCTCTCTCTTCCAACCTCGTTATGTCCCCCCCCCTCTCTCTTCCAACCTCGTTATCTCCCCCCACTCTCTCTAGCTTTGTTATCTTTCCCCCCTCTCTCTCTCTCCCTAGCTTTGTTATCTTTCCCCCCCTCTCTCTCTCCCTAGCTTTGTTATCTTTCCCCCTCTCTTCCACCCTCGCATACTCGTCCAATTTCTGTCTTACACTACTCTTTCTCTCTCTCTCCCTCACACACACACACACACACACACACACACACACACACACACACACACACACACACACACACGCCACTCATAATGTGCTCGTGTTTTTTTTCTTTAACAGAAAGAACAGTTGGTCTTGTGTGTGACGTTATAATTATAATTTTAATATCTACTTATGGCTTTAGTTTTAATCAGCCGTATGTGTTCACTGGGGAAAAAGAAAAAAATCTGATTGCATGCATAAAATATTTCATATCTCATTGACATAGCTATTTTTGTGAATGGTCGAAAATCCAGTAATTTCATGAATGACATCTCCGCAAATGTATATCTGTGTGTGTGTGTGTGTGTGTGTGTAAGAGAGAGAGAGAGAGAGAGAGAGAGAGAGAGAGAGAGAGAGAGAGAGAGAGAGAGAGAGAGAGAGTTGCTGCTGTGTGTGTTGTTGTTTTGTGTTGTTAGTAGCTTCATTCATTTGTTTTCTAAGTTTACTGATGACGAAATCTTGCTTGCATGAAAAACAAGACCTATTTTTCGGGGAGCGGGGGTGGATAACTCAGACATTGGCAAGTTGTTGAGGAATTCATGAAGCACATTGCATATCCTGCATACCAGTGTCATGGAGTAATTATAAGGATAGCTGATCGTACATGTCTCTTGTCAGTTCGTGTGTCTCCTACATAGAACCTTTGAAGCTTACACTCGTTAGGCTTGCCTGCAAATTATGTAGTCAGGAATTCCTGCAGTTCCACAAAATATGCAATTCCTATCGTCTGTCATTATCGGGACTTTCTGAAAGTACACCAAGTGTACGTTGCGTTTCATATGGATTTTTTTTCTGGGATAGTAGGAGCAATGCAAAGTATATTTTCCTTGCTTTTGTTACAAGCCTAGATTCATCAAAGATATTTGGAACCGTATTATATTTCTCTTGTCTGGTGCTGTCAAAGACATCTGGAAACGTGTAAGAAATCTTTTGCCTAGTGAAGTTAAAAGAGTCAGTTGAAGCCATAGAAATTATCTGTTAGTTTAAGTAGTAAAGATAGCTAGAACCTCTGCATAATGGTGTTTGTTGCATTTTTTCTTCTTCAATTGTTCTTTTTTCAGTCTTGTTTAAATCATACCTGCCTAAAGGTAATAAATTATAACCTGTAAATAGCAGCCACCCTAGCTCAGACAACCTTTGTTAAGGTGACTCATAGGGCTGAGGTCTCGGACCAGTTTAAAATATATATATATACACAGCCTCAAACCAGTGAAACAAGTCGCCATCCCACCAGCATTTGTAAACTGACGTCAGGCAGCTATATAAACTCCGCTGCCCACATGAAAACTATTAATAGCATCCCACGTGTAGAGAAATGTGTTTCTGATGCAAAGTTTCAGTCGATGAATAATGTAACCAGTAAGCGCTGACAATATTGAGGACATGCTTATTGCAGCTGAAAGGTGTCTAACATGTACCTCACCATATCTGTAGAGCATACCTCACCAAAGACTATAGAGCATTTACCAAAGTCTGCAGAGCATACCTCACCATAACTGTAGACTGTAGAGCATACCTCACCAAAGACTATAGAGCATACCTCACCATATCTGTAGAGCATACATCACCAAGTCTACAGAGCATCCCGCACTATATCTGTAGAGCATACCTCACCAAGTCTACAGAGCATGCCGCACTATATCTGTAGAGCATACCTCACCATATCTGTAGAGCATACCTCACCAAGTCTACAGAGCATCCCGCACTATATCTGTAGAGCATACCTCACCAAGTCTACAGAGCATCCCGCACTATATCTCTAGAGCATACCTCACCATATCTGTAGAACATACCTCACCAAGTCTACAGAGCATACAGCACCAGATTCAGTGGTGTATCATTCACTTAGAAATATGGGTGCGCATTTTGATAGCTTTCTTTTCCTACAGCAGGACATCAGCTTTACTGTGCAAGATTTACTTGCGGTTGATGTTTCACATGCTCTTATGTGAATTCCCTGGCACTCTCTTGATTCGATTACTGTGACCACTTTCTCTCATCTGCCGTTGTATCATGTGAAGAAACTATTAATAATGACAGATCTCAGGAGAGTGGTGAACCGGACAGAGAAATAACTAAGTAAATGTGGCTACCATACACGCGCACACACACACACACACACACACACACACACACACACACACACACACACACACACACACACACACACACACACACACACACACATGGACAAGAATAACTGAAGGAATACTCCCTTCGTTTTCACACTGTTTTTGTGGCAGCCAAGAGATTAATGCCCCGGACCACACATCGGCCCGGTATTCCATACTTCACATTTATAAGATTTTCGATCAATTGGGGCGACAGCGACATTTTCCCAATTGCCAGCTGACGGGACGCACGTGGCCTGTTGATTGCAGCAACACCTACCTTACCACAGCGTACCATTGGCTGGGGAATCGAAGCACGGTTCCTCAGCTTGTCAAGCAGCGTTCCCATCGAACGGTTCTGTGAGAAGATTCTTCTGGCTGTTGTCTAAAAATAGATCACGCTTGACTTTAAAAAAAAAAAAAAGATATCAATGTAATAATGAGCAGGTTAGTTGAAAATTCAAAATACACGCTTGCTTATCTGATTTTGTTTAACAACACAAGCAAGTTTAGCGATAGAGTTTAGCAACAGAAAGCAAATTTAACAGCAGAAAATGAGTTGAACAACTGAGAGCGAGTTTAACATCTAGCGAATTGTACAACACAAAGCGAGTTTAACAACATTTAGCGAATTGTACAACAACACAAAGCGAGTTTAACAACTAGCGAATTGTACAACACATAGCGAGTTTAACAACATTTAGCGAATTGTACAACAACACAAAGCGAGTTTAACAGCATCTAGCGAATTGTACAACAACACAAAGCGAGTTTAACAACTAGCGAATTGTACAACACAAAGCGAGTTTAACAACATCTAGCGAATTGCACAACACAAAGCGAGTTTAACAACATCTAGCGAATTGTACAACACAAAGCGAGTTTAACAACATCTAGCGAATTGCACAACACAAAGCGAGTTTAACAACATCTAGCGAATTGTACAACAACACAAAGCGAGTTTAACAACATCTAGCGAATTGTACAACAGAAAGCGAGTTTAACAACATCTAGTGAATTTTAAACAACACAAAGCGAGTTTAACAACATCTAGCGAATTGAAAAATAAAACGCGAGATTAACAACTGGCGAATTGAACAGTAACATTGATATAACCAAGCTCATAAGACCCACTCATTTCCAATTACAGCTACATACAACTATACTGATATCTGTTCATTATTACTTAATTACTTACGGATTACTTACGGATGTGCTGAGACATAGGAATGTTTCATTAACTCACACGAACGTTTACATTCAGATTCCGATTTACAAACCAGATCTGGTTAGGAACGTCCTTGAGAGTAGGACTCGTTTATAACTGAAGACCCAGCTGTATTCATTTGTCAGTAAAGATGGCTTCTCATTTACTCCTAACATCAACTCAAAAAGATTTTTATCCTGGCGAAAGAAAAAAAAGAGGACTGTTTCATGATATAAGCATTTCAGGGGATTTTTTTTTTTTTAGGATGCACAAAGTGAATGATATTTTCGTTTGTTATAGCAGAAAATGTTTTATTCTTCTGATTTATAACCATTCTCTACTCGACACTTAAGCAATGGCAGTGTCCTGAATATTCAGCTCACAGCAGAAAACAGTTATTAGAAGAGTTATCTGCTGAATCATCATCATACACGCGCACGCACACACACACACACACACACACACACACACACACACACACACACACACACACACACGTATGTTTGAGCCTGATAAGTGGTTGAATTTGAAGGGTCTTTCTAATGTCCGACGACACCTGAAACAGACTTACACTTGCACAACAAATTTTACAATATTGATGACGTCATATGAATTTTAAAATAAAAATAATCCAATCTGATGGCTTGAATAAATCATTTAGTAGTGTAGTCTTTGAATATATATATATATATAGAATTACATGGATCAATCCATTTGCCACTAGATCAATTTGTTGGTCACTTGACAAATCCATCGCTCTCCTGACCAGTCCATTGGCACTTTGCCAGTGGATTGGTCATTAATTTTTTATTTTAACTTCGTTGTCCGACCTTTGAGTCCATTGAGCACTTTATTGCCATTTGAACATTTATTAAGTACTCTGTCGAAATGTTACGACCAATATATTGACCACTTGATAATTCATTGGTCACTTCACTCTATTGACCACTTAAAGCTTGTATTATCCAGTTCGACACTTCATTGGCCATTCAAAGTTGGCTTCTGACCAGTTCACGGACAGCTTGATCAATCCAATGGCCATCATTTCTTTTGCCACTAAAATTACCTAAGCCACTTTAATATATTGGTATCATAACTGTTTTATTTTCTCCTTGACCAGTCTTTATCACTTTAATCCAACGGCCAGGTGATCATTGTCTTGGCTATTTGAGAATTCATTGGCCAATTGTCCTTTCTGTTGGCTATTTGATAATTCATTCACCACATTTATTCATTGTTCACTTGACAGTGTATTGACCATATCAGTCCATTGAACACTAGAGTGCAGGACCATTGTATTTTGCCCCTTTTGCCCCTGGTTGTTGGAATAATATAATTATATGTATTCATAATCATACACTTTGAGCAGACTATCAGGATTTATTAAAGAGAGTTTGCAAGGTAGCCATATAGTACCGTAGGCCTTTTCCAAGAATATCATTTAAGTTTGTGTACAGGCTCTAAGATAATCCAAAGATTGCAAGTGTTTACACCAACCGTCACAAAGGCAATATACAGGCTTGTCGGATAAACTTTACAGCTTTTCAAATATGGTGTACAGACTATCATGTCAGGCTTGTCAGTGATATGTACTGATTGTCAAGGATAGTTTAAGACTTGTCGGAGGTATGTAAAAATTATGAAGGATAGTTTAAGACTTGTCAGAGGTATGTAAAAATTATGAAGGATAGTGAACAAGCGTGTCAGAGATATGTAAAAATTATGAAGGATAGTTTAACTTTAAGACATGTCAGAGATATGTAAAAATTATGAAGGATAGTTTAAGACATGTCAGAGGTATGTAAAAATTATGAAGGATAGTGAACAAGCGTGTCAGAGATATGTAAAAATTATGAAGGATAGTTTAAGACATGTCAGAGGTATGTAAAAATTATGAAGGATAGTGAACAAGCGTGTCAGAGATATGTAAAAATTATGAAGGATAGTTTAACTTTAAGACATGTCAGAGATATGTAAAAATTATGAAGGATAGTTTAAGACATGTCAGAGATATGTAAAAATTATGAAGATAGTGAACAAGCGTGTCAGAGATATGGCTTGTCAGAGATGTTATATATTGTCAAGGATAATGTACAGGCTTTTCAGAGATGTTATATATTGTCAAGGAAAATGTACAGGCTTTGCAGAGATGTTATATATTGTCAAGGATAATGTACAGGCTTTTCAGAGATGTTATATATTGTCAAGGATAATGTACAGGCTTTTCATAGATGTTATATATTGTCAAGGATAATGTATAGGCTTTTCAGCGATGTACTCAGATTGTCAGAGATAAATAAGGATCATCAAAGACTGTTAGAGACTGTAAAAAAAATATTTTACAGATTGCCAGGAAAGTGTAGAGAGAGTCAAATTTAATGCACAGGCTTTTCGAAGATAGTACACACAGAACGTCAGAGATAATAGTTTACAGATTCTCAGACATGGTGTTCGGGTCATGAAAGAGTGTCAAGAATGTAAAAGATTGTGTACAGTTTGTACAGATTATAAAAGACTGTACATTAAGTATATGTCTGTGCAACTGAGAGGATAGAAGACGCTCTATGAATAGATTGCTTTCACTAGGCTGCAACACATTTACATAGCATGAGAAAGATTGCCAAATCTATGAGAAAGAAAATTTTTAAAAAAATAGATTTAATTTTTGCTTATGTGTTGGTGCAGTTGTTACATACAGGTCGCATGCAACGGCAGTACATTTTCTTTTTTCTGGTACTCTTCGAAACAGCTAAACAAATGAGTGAAGCATTTACTGATATTAATCCCAGAAGTGAAGTTTTATTGGTTTCAGAGCATCACAACATATAACTCATTGTTTAAATCTTTATCGTCGCTGTCTTTCCTCACTTTTGTAATTGTTATCGATACTTATAGGAAATACTCCCACCTTTCTGCATCCTGTTTAATGAAGCTCTAACTGGTCACAACTGGCCACAACCAGATGGAAAGTACTTTCGTGCTCGTTTCATCCGGGTTCTGGCCACAGGGTCTGTGACGTCACCGTTTGGCGCGTGGCTGTACTGATTGGGCTCACTGTTATTATGGAATGAACTCGGTGTAAGCAAAATAATTCTGCTTGTAGCCAGAAAGCATTAATTTTCTCACAGCAAAGTGTACACGCCTTCACTTTAACCCGCTCGGATGAAGCCTTCCACATAACTTTCGTAACGGAGATTTTCGTTTCTTACAGTATCATTAGGGGTCCCGCTCGCGTAGGCATCTCCCCTTGGCACGAGCACTAAACCTCCATTTTCACCTTATTTAGATGGGGTGATGGTGGAAGGAATTGAAATGGGAGGGAAAGGGGCAGCACTTTCCCTTTGCTTATTTCCTTTCTTTTAACGAAAGTATGCCATGTTTGAAGGATACCAGTTCAAAGACAAAGCTTGTAAAATTCTTCCTCATCTGTCACGTACCTGAGTAACAGGTGCAGTGGGTGTAAGGATAGTTCCTGTAAATTTGAGATGAGAAGACGTATTTGGGAAAATCGCTATTATTTATATCGTTCTGTGTGTGTGTGTGTGTGTGTGTGTGTGTGTGTGTGTGTGTGTGTGTGTGTGTGAGGGAGAGAGGTAATTGGTGCTTGTTCTTTTTCATCATATAGGTATTTGTATTCGATTCTGACATACCACGTGACCACAGAGAAATTGTATTCGGCTGTGACATACCACGTGACCACACAGAAATTGTATTCGATTCTGACACACCACGTGACTACGAAGAAATAATATTCGATTATGACATACACCTGACCACACTGACATTGTACTTGATTATGACATACCACATAACATAAGAGAAATTGTATTTGATTATGATATACCACATGATCACACATAAATTGTATTTGATTCTGACATACCACATGACCACACTGAAATTGTATTATGATATACCACCTGGCCACACTGAAATTGTATTTGACTATGATATACTACATAACCACGCATAAATTGCATTTGATTATGATATACCACATGACCACACAGAAATTCTGTTTGATTCTGTTATACCACATGACCACACTGAAATTCTATTTGATTCTGACATACCACATGACCACACTGAAATTCTATTTGATTTTGACATACCACATGACCACACTGAAATTCTGTTCGATTCTGACATACCACATGACCACACAGAAACAATCGCACGCTGAGCACTCTCACAAACGCACGTACACACAATTACGTTAATGTGGATTCACTGCTGAACACATTGATATATTGGTCAAACTGCTGAACTTAATGATTCCTCATGGTCACATTTGAACACCTTGATTCCTCTCGGTCACACCACTGAACACATTGATTCCTCTTGCTCACTATTGAACACCTTAATTCCTCTTGGTCATACCACTGAACACCTTGATTCATCTTGGTCACACCACTGAACACCTTGATTCCTCTTGGTCACACTGATGAACATATTGATTCTTCTTGGTCACACCACTGAACACCTTGATTCATCTTGGTCACTCCACTGAACACCTTGATTCATCTTGGTCACACTAATGAACATATTGATTCCTCTTGATCACACCACTGAACACCTTGATTCCTCTTGGTCACACCACTGAACATCTTGATTACTCTTGGTCACGCTAATGAACATATTGATTCCTCTTGGTCACACTACTGAACACATTGTTGTTGGACACATTAATGTATGTATTACAAGACATATTTGGAAATACAACAGAATAATTTGATGTTGGACACTCAGTGAGCTAGTTCTGCAACTCATTAACGGTCGTGCCACATTCGATATAGTATCCCTCATGGAACGCGTTCTGCTGCACTGGAAATGGCATTTCATTATTTATGTACTGGAAACGGCATTTAATTTTGATACACTAGAAATGGCAACTGAATCAATTCTACTCCACTGGGAACACTTTTCTACTGCACTGAAAATTGTGTGTTATTTCAACTGCACTCAAAGTTGTATTCATTCTACTGCCCTGAAAATTGTTATTTATACCGTTCTGGAAATTGTATTTATTCTGTTGTAGTGGAAATTGTATTTATTCTGTTGTAGTGGAAATTGTATTTATTCTGTTGTAGTGGAAATTGTATTTATTCTGTTGTAGTGGAAATTGTATTCATTCTGTTGTAGTGGAAATTGTATTTATTCTGTTGTAGTGGAAATTGTATTTTTTCTGTTGTAGTGGAAATTGTCTTGTAGTAATTCGGCTGCAGTGGACATTATATTCATTCTAATTGCTCTTCTTGTACTTCTGATTGGGTTGATATATTTGATCAAGAAACACATCAGTATGTCTCAGACTGCTGACACTGTTGATGTAGTGAGATTTTAAAAAAAACACCACCACAACACCAACATTGCTTCACAAATAATGCTATCGCTTGCCCTAGTCACTACTCGCAAAGAAATTAGGAACTTCGAAAATATTGAGCAAATAGATAGTTGTATATACGTTAATACTGGGTAACAAAACAAAAAACCAGCATCAGTAGTTGGCATATTTGTATTTGAGTCATAGAATAATCAGTTAAGCCGGTGAGTTGGGCAAGTGTTGAATCCTTCCCCCCCCCCCCCCCTGGCAGGCAAGGAAAAGCATCGTTTTTTTCCTGGC
The DNA here is from genome assembly GCA_028829895.1 of Sinotaia quadrata. Lineage (NCBI taxonomy): Eukaryota > Metazoa > Mollusca > Gastropoda > Architaenioglossa > Viviparidae > Sinotaia > Sinotaia quadrata. The sequence continues at coordinate 12,945,264 of CM054184.1, forward strand.
ACCAGTTTGAGTGCCAAAATTTAACAGCTTTCTTTCCTGCATTCTTTCTTCGTCATTTCGTCTATCTTTCATCTAACGTTGTTCTTCTCTCGTTGCTTGTTTGTGTAGGCACATGCAATCGATAATGTATTGATCGATTGAACTTTAAAAAATATCGATTTCTACATTTTACAACATTAAAAAAAAAATGGAATGCTTCATCAAATATAATAGGGAACCTGACAGAACAGCATTCCATTATCTCCTGAAAGTAAGCCGTACGGTTTTGTTTTTTTGTCGACGAGAGAAATCAATTAAACAATGGCGGCTTCTGCCAGCGGACAAGCATGGAATCCTTACTGAGTTGCGGTTCGTGATTGGAAATGGAAGTTATGTAGTCGTCTGAAGCAGGCAGACTGGTTCGGTCCAGTTCACTTAGAGACAGTGCAGTGGGATAGTGAGTGAGGTGGTGCTTCCCAGTCTGTCAACTCTCTGTGTTATCGTTCCCATAATTTTTATCAGATCTGGTTGTGAAACGTTGAGAGTGTTAGTATATTACCAGTTGTCGTTGTCTTACCAGTTGTACGCTGTCTTACCAATTGTAATTGTCGTTGTCCTTGTTTTACTTGTCCCTGTCTTCACAGGTGTTCTTTTCTTACCAGTTGTTGTTTTACTTGTCTTTGTCTTCACAGATGTTCTTTGTCTTACCAGTTGTCGTTGTTTTACTTGTCCTTGTCTTATCACTTGTCTTTGTTTTACCAGTTGCCCTTGTTTTACTTGTCTTTGTATTACCAGTTGTCCTTGTCTTACCAGATGTCCTTGTTTTACTTGTCATTGTCTTATCAGTTGTCCTTGTCTTACCAGATGTCCTTGTTTTACTTGTCCTTGTCGTATCAGTTGTCAATGTCTTTCAAGTTGTTCTTGTCTTATCAATTGTCCTTGTTTTATTTGTCCTTGTCTTACCAGTTGTCCGTGTTTTACTTGTCCTTGTCGTATCAGTTATCATTGTCTTTCCAGTTGTCCTTGTCTTACCAGTTGTCCTTGTTTTACTTATCCTTGTCTTATCAGTTGTCCTTGTTTTACCAGTTGTCTTTGTCTTACCAGTTGTACTTGTTTTACTTGTCCTTGTCTTCACAGATGTTCCTGTCTTAGCAGTTGTCCTTGTCTTGCCACTTCTTCGTTTTAGTTGTCCTTGTTTTATCAGTTGTCCTAGTTTTACTTGTCCAGTTCTTGTTTTACTTGTTGTATTACCAGTTGTCCTTGTACTCGTGTATGTAGTCACTATGAAGTCTAGTTTCTACAGTTGAAAAGCCTTTGGAAAGAAGTGGAACTGTTAATATTTAAAAAAAAAAACGAGTCTGAGAACAAGCCCCTGATTATTGTTTCAAGGGCGAGTCCTACCATCAAGTAAATGTTTAATTAACTTGGACACAATACCAGCAGTATTGTCTCTTCTTGCCTCATGTTAGATGTGTTACTCTTTCAACCAGTGAGAGCAAGTAGATTGGTCACGTGAGGGACAATGCGGGGCGAGCAAAATCACAGTGCGGACCACTACATCGCTTGAAAACTTTAGGATAAATAAATAATTGATGGAATGATAGGAAAGAAAGGAAATAAAAAATAAGGAAGGAAAAAAGAAGAGAAAAGAAATGAGGTAATGGTTGAGAAGCAGGAAAGTGGAGGGAAGGTAAAACAAAATGGAGAAAAATAAGGAAGAACTAAACTTAAAAACTATAAGCAAACACCACAGAGAGAGAGAGAGAGAGAGAGAGAGAGAGAGAGAGAGAGAGAGAGAGAGAGAGAGAGAGAGAGAGAGGACGCGCACACCCCTTAGTCACATTCACATTCGTGACAGAACTAATTTATAGTTACGTTGCTTTATGTGTCTGATTTATTGCAAGTTTTGCTCGTGGTCTTAGAGATCTGTTTCTCGCTGGCTTCAATCCCAGACCAATCACCCTCTTCCACTTGATCTTGGTAGCTTTCTCGCTCTCTGTCCCTCTCTCTCGCGCGCTCTCAATCGCAAGTGCATTAATGTGTTGACGTTGCATTCCGCTTAAGGTAACTTCCCTCCCTTCCCCCCCCCCCCCTTTTGGCACTCCACTTTCATCGACCTTCCCTTCTGCTGACTGACGTTGACGAAGCAGAATCGATATCATTTATCTCCCCTTCGGTCAGAGACTAAAAAACACCGCAGACATATCTGACTGTCGGTGGTACTTATCACCCTTGGGTCACAGAATGCAGCTTGACCATTTATCGATCGACAGGACTGCGCGGCTCTAGCCAGTTTTAGCTGGACGCAGCCAATAATTGATCAGTTGCCAAATGCACGGCAGACTAGCGTATTCGGCCCTGAACGCGACCGATTGGCGATCAGCGATTGGCTAATTTCTAAGTCGTTTTCTGTTGTGGTAGAGTTACAACGTGTAAGAAAAATACCACAGCGATTTCTCTATGGAAACATACATTCCTCACTCACACATCCCTTGCCAAAAGAAGATTTAAAAAAAAAAAAATAAAGTAATAAATTGCTGCAGACTAGATGCATTGTGGGAATGAACCCTGCCACTTAAGTTAGTGATTGATGGTGTCGTGTTACCATATATCACAAAACCTTCAGATAGGGTAATTATAGTATTATGTTTCTGCATAAGTTAGTGATTGATGGTGTCATGTTACCGTATATCGCAAAACCTTCAGATAGGGTAATTATAGTATTATGTTTCTGCATAAGTTAGTGACCATGTAGCATTTTTCTGCTCTCTGACATGTCACGTACTAGTGGGCGTAACAGTGTCACGGCTGTCTAACAAGAGTAGAACATTTTTAGTGTCACAGCTGTTTTTTTTTTTTTAAATAGCATACCGGTTATTTTTTTTTAAAGTATAGAATTGAAATAGCATTATTGCTAGTTGGTTGGTCCCAACACAACTCAAATCAATAGTATGATGAAAATAAAAGTAGAGAAATGTTTGAGCTTTAGGATTACCCCTCTACCCTCGGTCGTAATGGTACTCGTTGCCGACAGACGTACCCAAAATACGTTTAATTTTGTTTCTATAATTTCTGAAAATCAAACAGGAGATTTCTTATTGGTTCTGTGGCAGCTTTTGCAAATAATGAAATGAACAATGCCATACCACTGTTTAAGATTTTATAAAGCAGAAAGTGATAGCAATGCACTTTCTTAAGTCTCAAAACGAGGCCGATGGCGTCAGTCCGCACCAAGGGAAGATACGCTGGTAAAGTTTGCTTAATCGATGCCAGAACTTTTCTAATGATTATCTCCCTTGGTAGCCAAAGTATTTCATTTTTAGATTTATGCGTCACGATGTCTTTGCTGTTCTCCCTAATAAAACACTGCATTTTAAATTGATATTGAATAATAATTTTCTAAAGTAAAAGACAAAAAACTGTCAGACTGTGTTCTCTTGTATCTTGGTAGTGCTAAGTTGAATAATATCAAAAAAGTAAAAAAAGTAATTTTTTAAAGAACAAATTAAAAATAAAATATTCCAGAAAAATGCGCGCGCTTACACACTACGATTATATAGACCCTCTATCAAATGCTTTTGTGAATCTTTGATTATAAAGTATCGATTTTTGACTGAGGTTAACACCATGTTTTCTTTTGTCTTTTTAATTTCTTTTCTTTTAAAATACAAAAATTAATTTAATATATTTTGTTTGGGATTTATATCTGTTATATTTTATTATTTTATCTTATTCATTTCTTGATTATTGTTGTTTTAGTTTAATTGGAAAGTTTGTTGATCACAAATGAATCTGTTCCATTTTTCTTTCCCACCCCAAACTCCTCTGGAACCCACTCTCCCACCCACCCATAAATGTTCTCTTTAACTTTTCCATTTTATAAAAGTTAAAATAACTTTTCACGATGTGTCATTGGTAGTTGCACACAGACACACACACACACACACACACACACACACATACACACACACACACACTACACTACACACAACACATCTATACACACACACGCATGTGCATAGTTATTATAAACGATCCCTCTAAAAATATGCCTAATTGTATGATGTTTTGGGGTTGCAGTTGCTAGGCTGCGCCATTTTGGGTGTAGGAATATGGCTGCGCGTGGACCCCAATATGGCAAGGTATGTCAACCAGGCCGAAGAGATGAGCGTCTTCTACACCTTGGCCTACATTCTCATGGCCATCGGCATCGTCATCATGGTCATCGGGTTCCTCGGGTGCTGCGGCGCTATCCGGGAAAACCAGTGCATGCTGGGATCGGTACGTTACCTATGATTTTTTGTGTTTATTTTTTCTTCTTCTTTAATAAGACGTGATATACATTATTTGTGTGCTCGGAAGAGCGAGAGAATAGAAATGTAAACAAATGACACAATAAAAGAGTTACTAAAATTAAATGTTTGTCTTTCTCTCTGAAGGTCACCTTAGGCCAGGGGAGCAGAAGCCTTTAAGGCCAGAAGGCCAAATTTCCAATTGATAGTGCATTGAGGGGCCACAAGTCAGATTGCGCATGGATGGCTAAGTAGAAAAAAAAACCCACAAATAATGAAATAATATGATAAAAAGTCTACTGCGACTTCTGAGTGGATACGTCAGCGGGGGAGGGGGGAAACTAATACTTCAACCTCTGCACTACTCCCGTGTTCTGATTAATGTTAAGAGCACTTTGCAGGCCACAAATAATGGTAACATCCTAAGTCCTCCGGGGGTGCCACACTCAATCCTGTCTTGGGCCGCATGCGGCCCGCGGGCCACGGTTTGTGCATCCCTGCCTTAGGCCTACAAACGAGGACAAGCAGGAAAGGAGATCTGTTAATGTTTTTATTTTTGTTAATCGTTTCGTAACGTTGTGTGTGTGTGTGCGTGTGTGTGTGTGTGTGTGTGTGTGTGTGTGTGTGTGTGTGTGTGTGTGTGTGTGATTTCTGTGAGTGTTCTACGTAAATTTAATTCAACCATTATTTAACCTATTTTCGTCTGTGCATCTGACTAGCTTTGTCTTCATCTTTACTTATCTGTCTGTTTGTATTTATCTATCTACCTATCTGTATGCCTGTATATGTTTCTTTGTATATATATGTGTGTGTCAATTCGTACGCCCATCCATCCATTTTTGTCACAAACAATTCACGGGCTTATATTTACTTGAAGAAATGAAGTAAAAGCGAATTTTATTTCTATGTATAGTAAGAAAGGGGAGATTACAAACTCACAGACCAGACATGAGAACAGGATACTTAAGTATATTAAGACAATTCATTAATTCCTGTGAACAGCGCGAAAGCGCCCCCTACATTAACAACAACAATCATTAATTCTTCCTGTGGTAAAGCTATTTCAGTAACTGAACGTTGAATTTTATGGCTGTGGTGATGCAGACAGCCTCATTACCACTGCTCTAGATCGGGCGTATATTAACTGATGCGTGTCATCGAGCACTGCTCTAGATCGGGCGTACATTAACTGATGCGTGTCATCGAGCACTGCTCAAGATCGGGTGTATATTAACTGATGCGTGTCATCGAGCACTGCTCTAGATCGGGCGTACATTAACTGATGCGTGTCATCGAGCACTGCTCAAGATCGGGTGTATATTAACTGATGCGTGTCATCGAGCACTGCTCTAGATCGGGTGTATATTAACTGTTATCATTGTTTTGAAGCCGTAGCCATAGTTTATGTAGAAGCTATATCCATGTTTTGTTTTAAAGCTGTATCCATGTTTTGTTTAGAAACTATATCCATGTTTTGTTTTAAAGCAGTATCCATGTTTAGTTTAGAAGCTATATCCATGTTTTGTTTTAAGCTGTATCCATGTTTTGTTAGAAGCTATATCCATGTTTTGTTTTAAGCTGTATCCATGTTTTGTTAGAAGCTATATCCATGTTTTGTTTTAAGCTGTATCCATGTTTTGATTTGAAACTGTGTCTATATTTTATTTAGAAGCTGTGTGTCCATATTTAGTTTGAAGTTTGTTTCATTTTGAAACCGTGTCCATGTTTGTTTTGAAGTTGTATCCTTGTTTCTAGTAATGACAGCTTCAGTGTACAGTTTATGTACTACTATTAGTAATTGTATGACCTTAGTTCAACGTTCATTTCGGTTATAGATATGCTGTTACTGTGATAGATAGGTGTGTTGTTACTGTAATAGATGTGCTGTTACTGTGATAGATAGATGTGTTGTTACTGTGATAGATGTGCTGTTACTGTGAAAGATAGATGTACTGTTACTGTGATAGATAGGTGTGGTGTTACTGTGATAGATAGGTGTGCTGTTACTATGATAGAAAGGTGTGCTGTTACTGTGATTGATAGATAGGTGTGCTGTTACTGTGATAGGTAGGTGTGTTGTTACTGTGATAGATAGGTGTGCTGTTACTGTGATAGATAGATGTGTTGTTACTGTGATATATAGGTGTGTTGTTACTGTGGTAGATAGATGTGCTGTTACTATGATACATAAATTGTTTCTGCCCTGAGCATCTAATCATTTTGTCATCACTAGCCTGATAATCTTGATTTTCTTTTAATATTATGCAGTGGATATCAGTGACAGTCTCTTGAACAATACTTATCAATATTTATCACCAACCTAATATAAGTTGAATATATTTCTTTTCAGTTTTTTCTGCTCCTCTTTATCATCTTCGCCATCTTGCTTGGAGCTGGCATTTGGGCTGTGGTTGAGAAAGATTCTGTAAGTAAAATATTGACTCTTTAATTATTCTAAGGTTTTATTATACTTCTTTTGTGATTCCATGACAGTCTAGATTTCGTCAATATTTATTTTGCTTCATTACTTCTGTAAATTATTCATCATCTGTTCTGTAATTATTAAGTAATTTAATTTTTCAGATTCCATAAATATTTTATGACTTTCATTATTATAGATAGTTAAATATTCAATAACTTCATTTCAGAATGCATATATAACTAGTAACTGAATTGCAGATTTCTTCAGTAAAATAAATTAATTAAAGATTCTGTAATTTGTGTTCAATGTCTTTTACTGCTAGATCCTGTACGTACTCAGTGACTTGTACTGCTAGACCCTTTACGTACTCAGTGCCTTGTACTGCTAGACCCTGTACGTACTCAGTGACTTGTACTGCTAGACCCTTTACGTACTCAGTGACTTGTACTGCTAGATCCTGTACGTACTCAGTGACTTGTACTGCTAGACCCTTTACGTACTCAGTGACTTGTACTGCTAGACCCTTTACGTACTCAGTGACTTGTACTGCTAGACCCTTTAAGTACTCAGTGACTTGTACTGCTAGACCCTTTAAGTACTCAGTGACTTGTACTGCTAGACCCTTTACGTACTCAGTGGTAATAAACCCCTTAATTATTAATTATGCCACTGATAGATTCTTTAAATATTAATTGTTTAAATACAGATTTCCATAAGCATTTATCGATTTAGTGGTAGCTTCTGTGATGGAAATTTTCTCTATTCTTTAATTATTTAGAAGAATAATTAAATTATCAGTACATTTACTAATTATAAACTACCATATCCTGCTGGAGAGAGTTAAATCTCAGGCCAGCCCACAAACCTAGCAGTTTAATTAAGGGCAGTTACTAGATCTATATCTGAAGTAACTCTCTTCTTACAATGAAGCAAATATCGGCCTTGACACATTATCCCTTTTCGTGAGTCTTAAAAACATCTAGTGAAGCCTCTTAATTAAGACAACTAATTAATTAACTATTCAATGAAGAAACAGAATCCTTTAATAAATGGAAAAAGAAAAATGAATGTCTAAATACCAATCTTGTCTTGATTAGCTATCTGTCATCTGTGGAGTCTTCTTTATACAATCGGATTATGTTATCCTGCCAAATACTATGCTATGTACCAAAAATGTAAACGAGACTAGTCCATACACTTGTGAACGAGGCTAGTGCCTACAAACAGTGTGAACGAGGCTAGTCCATACAAACAGTTGTGAACGAGGCTAGTGCCTACAGTGTGAACGAGGCTAGTGCCTACAGTGTGAACGAGGCTAGTCCATACAAACACTTGTGAACGAGGCTAGTGCCTACAAACAGTGTGAACGAAGCTAACACATATGTGAACGAGGCTAGTTCATACAAACACTTGTGAACGAGGCTAGTCCATACAAACAGTGTGAACGAGGCTAGTCCATACAAACACATGTGAACGAAGCTAGTTGATACTAACATATGTGAACGAGAGTGGTCCATACAGTGTGAACGAGGCTAGTCCATACAAACACATGTGAACGAAGCTAGTTGATACAAACATATGTGAGCGAGGCTGGTCCATACAGTGTGAACGAGGCTAGTTCATACAAATATATATGTGAACGAAGCTAGTCCGTTCAAACACATTTGTGAACGAGGCTAGTCCATACAAACCTGTGAACGAGGCTAGTCCATACAAACACATAAGTGAACGAGGCTAGTCCATACAAACATATATGAACGAGGCTAGTCCGTACAGACAGTATGAACGAGGCTAGTCCGTAAAAATAAATATGTGAACGAGGGTAGTTCATAAAAATAGATTTATGAACTCACTACTTTTACAAGGTTATATAACCAAATAATATGCGAATGTGACTGGGCCAAAAGCCTAACGTAATAGGCCATACAACCGGCTATTTAAAATAATGTATGTGAGACTACAGTGTATAAACCAAATAATGTTTGAATGTGGCTAGGCTATATAACCACACAATTATTGTGTCAAATAATGTTTGAATGTGGCTAGGCTATATAACCACACAATTATTGTGTAAAATAGAACTGGCTACACTCCAGAGAAGTGAACGAGACACGGTTGTGAACAAATATTTAAATGCGACTGTTCAACTAATCTGCATACGGACAAAAAATACGTGAATGGGAATTTGCTGTAGAATTAAATATATACACGGACTAGAATTTGTCACCAAATAATTCGAAGAAGATAAGGCCAGATATCAGATACAGTGTACTTCTAGACTAGGCTGTTAATTAAATACCAGAGTAGGCTGTAACCAGATATGTAAACAGAACTCATTTTGATCAACCCATTACTCCCCCCCCCCCCCCAGATGAGACAAGGGTATAGAATAGATAATAATTTGACGTCACCAGAATAGGACGAGGAGTATAGTATGAGATCAGGTTGATGGTAGATGAAATAAACATCGTCTCAGCCGATGCTGCGAGATTTAACTAAATAAATCTACTGATACAACAATTTGACCAAATCGAGGCCATTTGATACACTTAATTAATTAATTATACAATAGAAAAATGGTCACACCTTGACGTAGCAAAACAACCAGCGTGGATTCTTTTCTTGTCTGTAAGTTTCAGCGTACTTTTTGTCGCGAATTTTTACATAAAAACATGAAAAGTGACAACTGAAATCTATTTTACCAATTTCCCTTCCAGCTCCAGGACGAGGTGGGCAACATGTTGCAAAAAGCTGTTGATGACTACAGCAACGAAAAAAGCAAGAACTTCATGGACGGCATACAGAACTCGGTGAGTGCAACACTATAATTGTTGTGTTGTAGTTTTGCCATTTGTGTGTGTTTGCCAGCTGTGTTCTAGTTTTGCCATTTGTGTGACCATTTGTGTGCATTTTTGCCATTTATGTGTTTGCCATTTGTGTGTTTTCCCGTTGTGCGTGTGTTTGCCATTTGTGTTGTACTTTTGCCATTTTGTGCGTTTTGCCATTTTTGTGTGTTTTGCCTTTTGTGTGCATGTTTTGCCATTGTGTGTGTTTTGCCAATTGTGTTGTAGTTTTGCCATTTGTGTGTGTTTTGTCTTTTGTGTCTGTTATTTCTGTTTGTCAATTGTGTGTTTTGTCATGTGTATGTGTTTGCCATTTGTGTGTGTTTTGCCAGTTGTGTGTGTGTTTTGCCAATTGTGTTGTAGCTTTGTCATTTGTATGCATGTTTGCCGTTTGTGTTGTAGTTTTGCCATTTGTGTGTGTTTTGTCTTTTGTGTCTGTTTGTTATTTCTGTTTGTATTGCCATGTATATGTGTTTTGCCATTTGTATATGTTTTGCCATTTGTGTGTGTTTTGTCAGCGTGCTGGGAAATGAACAGTTACAGGGTTAAGTGATGGGGAGACAGAGGGAGAAAGAGAGAGAGAGTGTGTGTATTTGTATGTTTTGCTATTTGTGTGCGTTTTTCTATTTGTGTAGGTTTTGCTATTCTCTCCTATTGTACTTTTAGATTGTGTTTTCTTTGTGTAACTGTCAGTTTGGGTTAAGTGAAATTTCTGTTTTTACCTGTCCTTTGATAACTTTTGCTTCCACCCCGAGCCCAGTAAAACAGTAAGCCTCTATCATCATCTGTACCGTTACAACCATTGTGTCTTCATCGCCAAAATCATTGTATCAACTTCATCGTCATCAGTTTTTGTCGTTATACTATTTTATATATATATATATTATTTTATCATCACATCCCACCACCACCACAAGCAACAGCATAATCACCATCATCGTCATCATTCATTCATTAATCAGTGAATTTATATTCATTATTTCCTTTTAATTTAGACGAGTGGAAACTTCAGTTGTTCTTTTCTCTCTTCTTCAGTTTCATTGTTGCGGCGCCTCAAGGGGTATTATTGATTATGAGAAACTCGCTTTACAATCGTCGTGTAAACCTGAGAACTACAATAAGGTGAGTCTATCAGGAGGTCAGGTGGTGGGTCTGGTGATCAGTCAGGTGATGAGTCTGGCAAGCAGTAAGGGGCAAGTCTTATAGTCATAGAGATGTTGAGTTTGGTGGTCAGTCAAACAGCCAAACGTGTCGCCTCTGACATCATTTTATGATTGCCATGTCACTAGACTTACTGGATAGCTCCAGTGAGGTAACATTTTCATAATACTTTGTGGAGTGGGTTGATCATAGTTAAAGGTAGGTTAGAGGGCTTTTGAGTTAGGAGGGTGTGGGGTGGATGGATGCCGTAATAGGTGAGCGAGATAGGTCGCAAAGTTGTAGGAAATATATTTAGTGAGTCCCCATCCACCCACTTTCTTCTCCAACGTAAGATTATATCAATATGCATAAGAAAGTAAGTAAATTAAACAATATTTTTATGAAATGAACAATCATATATGAAAATGACAATTACAATGAAATAGATTACTTGACATCAATATTCCACCAACACACATTCACATAATTTTACTTTACATAATCTCTATATATAAAGAGATAAAATTACAGTTTAACAATAGAGTCAATACAGATAGCAGGTTAGTCCTATCAGAGAATAGAAATGGAATTATTATAGGTAGGTTATTGTAATCTTTTACATAACCTGGATTAAACACTGCTTTGACAGTCTTTCACTGGCCTTGCAACAATGTCAGAATGTCTGCGTGTCACCGTGTGTTTCCCGCCACAGCGTGAAAAACAACTGATGCACACTTTCCTCTCGAACCGCTTGAGTGATCAGTTCACCGTGTCCGTTCAAGCAGAACGTGATCACAATAATTCTGGTACCTTCAATGTACTAGAATTCTCCAGAATGTACCCAGCGTACTTTCCTCTGATACATCAAAAGTGTGTAGCATACTCCCTTATGCTTATACACACACACAACAGACATTTACAAGTCTCACAGTCACTCAGGTTTATAACTGGTAAACATGTGGATTTGAAACTTGAACCTCAACACACAAGAATCAAAAGGGTAAACTTAACACTGAAAGGCCACTTGTTCACATCAAGCAAACAACTGCATTTCAAAACCGGACTTTCTTCTTCCACACCAAATTCAAAAGTGATTAGAGAGCAGAATTTTCTACAGCAAGAGAACTCCTTAAACTCAGCCCATTGGCTCGTCTTGTTCTCGTAAATCATGATCATTGGATAATAGAAAACTACTCACTCAGTCTGCATTACATCAGCAATCTAGAATGTTCTTGCCTAGAGCTGCTTTCTTCAATTCAGACACTTTCAAAAATAACACCATAAGGAATGCCCAAGGTCGGGTTACTCTGACAATTAAGCAATTTATATAACAATTTATATTTAAAATAGGGAGGGGCAAATTTACAATTTGTCTGTCTATTTAGATAGACAGACAGGTAGGTAGACAGACAGATAGATAGTGTAATGCCTACGCCACACTACATATTGGTTACGTATATTATTGTTAATTAAGTACCCATAACTAATTACAAATTATGAGAATCTTAATTTATATTCTTAATAATTCTCCAGAAGACACCACTCCTCTCTCTCACTTGGCGGATATGCGGGCATGTAAACGTTTTCTTCCACAACAATAAAGAGAAACATCTCACAATATTTCCGTAGGTGGAAAACCTCTTACTAAAGATAAATCCGTCTTTTAATCTATATATACAGCATGCCCCCATCCACCCACTTTCTTCTCCAACATATGGTGATCAATGTGTGTAAGACGGTCAATAAATTTACTAAATCAACAATCAAATATACAACATGTGAATAAAATCAAAAAAAGCATTGACATTTACATCACTTCACATCACATTTTTAATTAACGCTAGACAATCGTTCAGTTATCTTAGCAAAGACATCAACAGGCAGTTAACATATATATATATAATCTAGTTCATCGCTGTCAAACACCACAGAAATGAGAGTGTAGTTTTAAGAGAAATAATTAAAGTCAATGTACATGACCTTTTTATCAATGATGGCCTCTCTCTCTAGCACATGTTCACAATCATGCGGTTTGCAATAAGTCACTGTCTTTCTTATTTAGTTGACTGCTCCACTTACCCCTTC